>VCII01000624.1:9373971-9473077 GCA_006030095.1 Triplophysa siluroides
ATATAATATACATAATTTTGTATTCAGAGGTGTATAAAGACCTTACACATTGAAGTGTTATGTTTTTATTATCTTATATTGAGCTAGTTGTCCACATACACTGAGCGGGTCCCCTCACATGGAATTCACCATGTTGTTTCTACAGTAGCCCTAAACGGACAAACTGCTCAACCGAACGCGTTTCATAAATGCGTTTTCCCCTTCGGCAAAGAAGCAAAACGTGACGACATCTTTGTCCTGTGTCAGTTGCCGTAGTGCTTCAAGGGCGGAGTGGAGTGGCTTCAATTCACGACCTCCCCACTAGATGCCGCTAAAATCTCCAAATACTGTAGCGCCTTTAAAGGGACAGTTTACCCCAAAATGAAAATTCTGTCATCATTTACTCGCCCTCAGATATTTCCAAACCTGTATAAATGTCTTTCTTTTGCTGAACACCCAGGAAGAAATTTGGAAGAATGTCAGCCCGCTATTTACTGTCGAAGTAATTAAAATAAATGCTATGGGAGTAGATGGGGGTCTGAACTTCTTCCAAATATCTTCCTGTGTGTTAAGCAGAACAAAGACATTTATACAGGTTTGGAACAATCTGAGGGTAAGCAAATGATGACAGAATTTTCATATTTGGGTGAACTATCCCTTTAAGGCTTTGAGTTGAAAGTCCCTTGTTTTTCTAGCAGGGATTTTGTTTGTCTATTTCAAACACATTGTGCAAAACTGTCATTACTTAAAATCCTTTTGTGCTATTTCTAAGTCAAATAATGATAATCATTTTTCGTAATAACTGTTGTTACTTTGCACTCTAAATATTTTATTGTTGAATTTTTTTGTATCAAAAAACAAGTTTTGCTTTAGAAACATTCACTGGAGTCAAACGTGAGTCAACTCCCCTCGTTGACTTCTGTATTACTGACAACAGAAGCAATGGAGGACATTTTCACATGCATCCTTCTCTAAACGTGACCTATGACCCCTGCAGGCCTCGGTGTGATCAGTCTTAACAGGGCGTACCCTTTGACCCTGGGTTCCAACATCGGCACCACCACCACAGCCATCCTCGCAGCACTCGCCAGCCCCAGAGAGAAGCTTCCGGCTGCGTGCCAGGTACTGATGCCAAAGTACTGAAAAGATAGTTAGAAAACCATTTCAGAAAGCTCAATCTTTTAATTTAATGATGTGTTTATTTATATATTTATATATTTCTAAATGTTTTTAATAATTTTATATATTTTTATGAATGATATATTTTTATGTAATTTTGTTTATTTATAATTTCACTTTTGCTTGTATTTAGGCTTGAGGGTTTAAACCCATATAGATGCCTCATTAGCACCTGTTTCTCTGGGTCGCCATAAGTCATCCGCCATATTGAAATGGTGAATAGTCATTGCAAGTTTTTCATTGGCGAGCACAACTTGTTTGATTTTGTCCTCTCACTTCTCCTCCAGATCGCCTTGTGTCATTTTTACTTCAATATTTTTGGAATTCTGCTGTGGTATCCGGTTCCCTTCACTCGACTGCCCATCCGTATGGCATCAGCGCTGGGTGAACGCACAGCAAAGTACCGCTGGTTTGCCGTTCTCTACCTGCTGGTGTGTTTCCTGCTGCTGCCTTTTCTGGTGTTCAGCATCTCTCTGGCAGGCTGGCAGGCCATGATTGGTGTGGGAGCGCCGTTTGCTGCGGTCACGGCCTTCATCCTCCTGATCAACCTAATGCAATCCCACAGTCCAGCACATCTGCCCAAGACGCTGCGCAGCTGGGACTTTCTGCCGCAGTGGATGCACTCGCTCAAACCGCTCGACAGACTCATCACCAGAGCGACCGGCGTGTGCTGCAGCACGGCTCGATTCAATGCGGGCGCGTCTGACCCGGATGCGGTTGTCGTGACCCCAGACGTATTAAATGTCAAACCTGAATTGTCCGTTTTCAAGGGGAGGGCAGAACAAGGGTATGATAACCCGGCTCTGTCCATGCCTGAGGAAATTGAGCCGAGGGTGTTTAAACTTCGAGGGTTAGAAAGATGCAACAGCACACCGTTGTAAACCAATAGTAGACTTATCTAAAATACAGTAACCATCATGAGCTTTACTGTAACCACAGTTTACAGCTCTCTGTTCCAAAACCTAGATGCCTATTGAATAATTCAATCTATGATGAGTTGTTTTAACTCATTGTTGGGTCAAATATACACGGTAAAAATTGTTTAGAAAATTGTTATAATTTTTTACTGATTTTGCACGTGTAATGTAAAAAAAACTGTAGTTTTACGTAATTGTACTGTACAGATTTTTCATGTTATTTTTAAAATAAATTCGAAAAAACGTTGAATTACAGAAAAATGCTAATTTACAAGAAATATGTAAAACATGTAATTTTACAGGAAAAACTGTTTAACTGTTTATTTCTGGTAGAAAATGTCTGTTTTATAAAAAATATTTTTTTACAGTGTAATCCGTTTTGTGGGTAAATTTAACCCAGCGTTAAGGTTCGTCCCTTTTTGACCCAGGGCTGGGTTGAAATCTGGGTTATCTACTTTCCCATAAAAAACACGATACATATTTTTAGTGCAATGTATAAGCATGTGAAACGGGAGCAAATTGCCAATAAAGTCAGAGAAATACTTCACAGTAAAAAAACTAAAGTTAAACAGCAACATCAAATTTATAAGTTAAATAAAATTAGCTTTATGAGTCAATTAAACTTAAATTATACTGACTTTAAATATCTAGTTGTATTTTAGAACTCGATTTTTTAAGTTGCTTGAATATAATTAAGTTCAACTGACTCATAAAGCTAATTTAATTAAACTTAAATATTTAAGACAGCTGAAATTGTTGACATTTGTTACAGTGTGTTAATAAATTAGCCTAACATACATTTCTAATGGTCTGAAAAAGTGTCAGTAGTTCAAATTAAGTTTTAAGTCTAATTTCAAATGGACCACCTTGCACAGTTTTTGGTACAGTACTTATTAATGCATAACATCTTTAGGTTAGAATGTGCTAAACTGTGAATTGAGTCTCTTGTGTGCTTTGCATTAGTTGTTCACTCTAAAAAATATAACAATAATATAAATATCCGTAAAAATAATATACTTTACTAATATGAAGGAATTTTCCATATACATTTTAACAGTTATTTTGCCTGTATTTTACATTTTAGCATTAACGGAAATCTCCGTAAAATTAAGGAAAATGTACTGGTAAGTTTCTGCCAGTAATTTATCTGTTTTTATAGGGGATTTTTTATCCTTGTTGTTATAATGAGCATGAGGTCGCTACCTGTAGGGAACATTTGAAACCATCTGCCTATGTAAGCACTAATATGACAGCTCATTGTGTTTTGGAACGAGGTGCTTATTCAGACTCTCAATGCACTTATTCAGCAAATCCATCTGATTTTATTCATGGCAATATATATCTGTTTATTATACCGGCCCTCAGCGTCTGTGTGAAATCTAGGCGGGTTCTAAATATTATGAACGATTATCTTTTGGTCCTGTAGAATGTTTTTAATGAGCCCCGTTACACTATGTACTGATTCAGCGGTTTGAAAGAGCGTGTGCACTGCCGGCGTCTGTATGGCACATAACTCGAGGCTATCCCAGCATTCCTTGGGTTTTTAATTAAACATACTGAACACAAGATTGCGTCAAAGTTTTCATGCTTAATTCCGTGTCTTAATTATGTGAAAATATAACATTTGTGTTGTCTGTAAGGTTGCTATATTTGCCACAGGACATTTGCATAAAACAGAAAAATAAACAAAACGTGTTTCTTTTGTAGAATTAAACCTGA
The DNA here is from genome assembly GCA_006030095.1 of Triplophysa siluroides. Classification (NCBI taxonomy): domain Eukaryota; kingdom Metazoa; phylum Chordata; class Actinopteri; order Cypriniformes; family Nemacheilidae; genus Triplophysa; species Triplophysa siluroides. The sequence goes on from VCII01000624.1 coordinate 9,377,766, forward strand.
TCCTTCCTAAAGGAGTAAAGCATCTATGCAAAATCATGTATTTTTCTTTTCAGAGACATCTTCTTCATCATAACATATCCCAAGTGATGGGGTGGTGAAAAGGAAGCATTCTGAACTGCAATATTCATTATGCTTTTAATATTCTATTCTGAACTTTGCAGTGATGGAATGTAAACAGCACCTGGAGAGGTGAATGAACAGATGAGAGCCGGCGTGCGGAGCAGAAGCTCACTAATGAACTGTAGACTGTTGAGATGATGTTTCAGAAGAGAGACACAAAGACTTCTTCCCATTCTGACAGAGGAGAAGATCTAGAAATAATGCAGATTGCAGACAGATGCGGCCTGGTGTAGCCGTGTGTTTTCTGTGTTGTGTTGATGTTGAGTGAAGCTTGTGCGTTTGTGTATCTACAGTGAATAGAAGAGAGAGACACAGACGGCAGTCTGATGGGGTCTGGACTGAATAACAACATCAAGCTTGTTAAGAAACATGACTCGGAGAGAATCAGTTTCTCACTCCTAAGACGTGCATGACAAGAGATGAGATGGAAGTTTGTAAGCAATCATTCTTGTTTCTGTTGTTCAGGGATGAGTCATAATGTCATGATCTGCTACTAGATCCTCAGCATCACTGTAAATTAATCGTACTTTTACAAAATTGTTCTGTTATATTTTTACATGTTTTTAATGTATTTTTGAAATACAATCAAAATACGTACAATTACAAAGACAGCAAATTTACATTAAAAACCCGGGGGGTATGTCATTTTACAGTTTATTTTGGTGCCCCAGCTGCAAGAATATTTTCTTTTTTTAAACAAGATTTTCTTTTTTACAGTTTATTTTAGAAATAAGGTCAAAAACTGTGAAATTACAGAAGAAAAAGTGGAAAAAACGATTTACTATATATAAATATCCATATATCCTGTAATTTTACAGGAAAAAAACATTTGTCAATCCAGCTGATGGAAAAATTTCTGTTTTTTTATTGATTATTCATACAGCCGTGTAAGTTCAGCAGCTGTGTGAGTTCTGTCAATCAAAAAAAGGTACATTTGTGTGCATCCATGGACAGGTGTTTAAAACCATTTAACTGATGCTTTCTAACCAAAACGACATGCATTAAAGGAATCATTTCTCTCTTCTCTTTTCTGTATCCCCGTTTTAAAGGATCTTTCTTAGAATAGTGTTCTGTATTTCTGCCGCAATGTTGTCTGTCACTGAAAACAATCTAGACCATCTGAACTCCGTTGAAGTTGGGAAGAACACATGACCGGGTAGTTAAACATTCAAATAGTCACTGTTTATAAACGACACTACTTATATCTGTAAACGTAGTGTCACAGAATCATTTACCAATCTGGACTGTACAAAGTTAAATATAATCTTTCAATCCGACTGTATACGGCTGGTAAACCTGCTGGATGTTCAAAAAAAGAAAACCATTGACCTTTTCCGGCACCTGCAGTTCTTTCTAAAGTCTCTGTGACGTGATCCAACTCAAACATATTTTCAATGGGAAATGACAGCAGAATCTAGATTCCTGTGAGCTTTATTAAGGTCGGAGTGACTATGTGTTCCAGGTTGGGGAGATATTTAAGAAATGATTTGCTGCAGGATTTCCTGGAAACACCTCAAACGCAGATATGTATTCTGCCTTCATTGCAGTAAATCTCTATATGAAGTTCATGGATATAAAGTAACACGCTTTAAATGAACTGACTTTACATTGTGAGTCCATGTAATGAGCCACAACCCTTGCTCGTGATCCTTCAGGTCAGTCAGAGACGCTACCAAGGACGAGCTCTTTGTCTTGCCAATAAGAGTCTCGAGCATCTTATGGTGTTTTCACAGAATGATCCGAGATAAAGTCCTGAGAGCTTTCCTGCTCGCCGCATCATTTCTGCTGATAAATCTCTCAAGCCATAATGGAAAAACAACTTCCTGCTGAATCCACTAGAAACACGGCTGAAGAAATATACAAGCGTTATCTGGAGCTGACACGAGCGTGTGACGGAGCAGAAGAGCGCGGTGAATACTAATACTCCACTTACTGAAACAGAGATCAAACTCTGATTCTCCTGTTCTTTCAGCTTTAGATCTGTAAACTGGTTTCACAAATAAGACCTGGAACACGTGTTTACAGTCGAGAACACATTCACTTTAATGGCACAGAAATAATAAGGGAACTCGGTTTCTTCTAGAAACTGATGTTTGTTTACATATTCACGTCAATGTTTATAGCACTTTTCACAACTGAACTGTAAGTGTAATAAATTGATAAATAAAATGTAATAAAATAAATTATTAAAATATATCTAATAGAATTATGTTCCTGTTTTTGACAAACAGGTAAAAAATTAAAACTAAAACATTTTTTGTAACAATTTTATTTATTTTGTTTAGGTAATTTTAATTGAACAAATTATTAAGTAAATCAAACTCAGTTTTTATGTTAAAGCTATTAAAAGTGCTCAAGTTAAATTTACTTGATTATTTTGTGTTGAGACGACGTAAATCATTTTTCTAGATATAACTACCTTGACAGTTCCCATGATGCTTTGCATTAGAAGATTGTAATCAGTTTCTAAGATCCAAATCCTTCATATTTGTTCTCAGTAAGTTACGCTAAGGTACATATTATTTTGTTTACTGTTGTCAATGCAAATTCTTCATGTAAAGCACCAATCAAATGTTTAGAACACTTAAAACATATTGCCAACATATTAATTTGTAACATTAGAAACGAAAACCGAAGAAAAGGCAGCCAATGAGAACTCTTCAATACTTTTTACAGCTTCTCAATGTAGGAATCAAGAAGCAGGATGATAAAATGACAAAAGAACAATTTTGCACATTCTAGTCAAAGAGTGGTAACCTGGAAGATGTAAAAACATAAAGTTTTGATTGATTTTAGATGCTTTGACTCAAAACACCATTCCCACGCAATTGTTCGACTCAAATGAGTTTACTTGTATTCTGATAAGAGGAACAAATCTGAATAAAGAAAGAGTGTTTCCAAACTTTTGACCGGTACACATGAATATTATAATTTTATGGTTGCATCACCGTACCGTAGTAAATGTGTGCGACACAGTGACGTTTTGTTATTCAGGTGCAGTAGATGCAATAAAAATGTTGCTTTATGTAAACTTCTGCCAAAATAACCACTAGTTTATGTTTAAATCTCCTATAGCACATGTAACGTGTAATGAGTCATGCATGTTATTGCTGCAACGTTCAACACCTGCGAAAACAAAGCTTTGGAAATAAAGCGAATGCACAGTCGCGCTCAAAATGATTATACCTTCTAAAAGCAGTTTTACCTTCAAAGCCTGTTGAGAAATAAAATGTAGCCTTGTTTTTATTTGCGCCAAGCATTATGCAACATGGACACTGTAAAGCAGCGGTGTTTCATTGATGTTGAGTGATGCTTGTGTTCATAAATGTGAAGAGTGTTGTTTAATAAGCCATCGTGCTGAACGTTATGTTTCTATACATTGAGTTTGAGAGATGACCACCGGCACACACAGGCATATGACCTAGTGAGATACCTACAGCATTTTAATAAGCTTTAAGAAAGGAAGGGATCATTAATGATTCTTGTTTTGGCCTTAAGGGCTCAAAACCAGTTTGGTGGATTCCTCAGTAGTACACTCTTTAAAAAAAGGTGCTTCGATGCCAGAGAAGAACCCTTTGGTTCCATAAAGAACCTTTAACATCTGAAGAATTAAAGAACCTTTGAATGAATGGTTTTTATGGAACAAAAATGGTTCTTCTATGGCATTGCTGTGTTTATGCATCTTTATTTTTAAGAGTGTAGATAGAAGAACCATTTTTGGTTCCACAAAGAACCATTCAGTCAAAGGTTCTTTAAAGAAACATCCCTTTCTTATTTTTCCAGATGTTAAAGGTTCTTTACGGAACCAAAGGTTCTTCTATGAAGCACCTTTTTAAAGAGTATAGGCCGAGTAGACATCAAGTTAGCTTTCCAGGTTTTAGTGTAATCTAACATGGTGAATATGAAACAGAAATACGCACATGTGGGGTTTTAACTAAAGCTTCACTTTCTTCTCCAGCTGCACACCATCACTCACTGTAATGTGATTCCCCACACGTGTGCGTGTACCAGCAGTCACCTGAATGAAACCCTAAATAAAATGAACTTGCCATACGGCAAGTCCAGACGATCACCTGGAGAAACACGTCACAGAGCCGTGTATTGATCGCAACGTGAAAGAAATATTTCACTGAAGGTGAAACTCATATACTTCATCCACCGGACCATATGTCGTGTGTGAGAGAGAATGTGTGTGAGTTTCACCAGGGGAATAAACCACCTTGTTTAATATTCACTCCAGGAGTTCTGCACACATTCAGGTCGGTGAATTCATCGTCATTATTCTTTATGTTGTTTAAATGGCTAATCTGCATTGCTAATTTTCTTCTTTTTTGACGAATGAGAGAAAATCACTGTGACATCTAGTGGATCATTGCTTTAGCAAAAAGATACCAATCTTCAGATTGTAAAGGTCAAATATTTTGGATTTGGGTAAATGTGATGAGAAATGTTTGAGTTGATATTGAGATCTTCAATAATGTAGCCTTTTGATTGCAGATTTGACAAATATGAGCTCACATCTTGACATCTCTTCTCAAACTCTAATGACAGAGACATTTCATTTATGACTATTCATCTCAGGAGACACAGATGAGACACAGATGGAGTCTTAAAAGAGTAGTTCACTTTCAAAATAAATGTTCATGATAATTTACTCACCCCCATGTCATGCAAGATGTTTATGTATTTGTTTCTTTAGTCGAAAAGAAATGAAGGTTTTTGATGAAAACATTCCAGGAGTTTTCTCCATGTAGTGGACTTCAATGGACTCCAAATGGTTGAAGGTCAAAATGACAGTTTCAGTGCAGCTTCAAAGGGCTTTAAACCATACCAGATGAGAAATAAGGGTCTTTTCTAGCGAAACCATCTGTCATTTTCACACAAAAAAAATGTATACGCTTTATAAACACAAATGCTCGCCTTGCTCTGTTCTGCGATCCGCGTTTATGACTTCACAAAATACGTAATTATGTTGAAAAGGTCACGCTTGACGTGGCGGAAGTACCGAGTCAGTGTTTACATGTTGAACGTGCAAGTTTTCAACATAATTACATATTACGTGAAGTCATGAACACGCATCGCAGAACAGAGCCAGGCGAGCATTTGTGTGTATAAAGCATATCATTTAATTTTTTGAAAATGACCGATTGTTTCACTAGATAAGACCTTTATTTATAGTCATGTATGGTTTAAAGCCCTTTGAAAATGCACTGAAACTGTCATTTTGACCTTCAACCGTTTGGAGTCCATTATAGTCCACTATATGGAGACAAATCCTGGGATGTTTTCATCAAAAACCTTCATTTATTTTCCACTAAATACATAAACATCTCGGATGACATGGGGATGAGTAAATTATCATGAACATTTATTTGAAAATGAACAACTCCTTTAACTCTCACAGTGTATATATAATCCACACTTTGAGAGTGTGGATTATATATACACTGTGAGTGTTAATTTGACCGATTTGAAGTTTCCATTCGCTCTCCATTTAATCTCATCGATGTCTAGCAGAAATCATTGAGACATCCGAGAGATCTCACCTGGGATTTTTCTTTCTTAAAGGTGTAGTTTGCTTCAAAATTTGCCCCCATTCACTTTTTTTATTCCTTCTATGGACAGTCAATGGGACACATTTTGAAGCGAACTACACCTTTAAGGGCGATTCTTAAAAATCAAAATCGATGTGCATTGTTTGAAATAGGTTATCTTATATAAAGACTTCTATGATGTGACGTCATGTAAGTGTCATTCATGTCTCTCTCTATCCACAGTCTTGCTGTAACTCTGTGTTTTAAGTGCGTGTGCAGCATGTTAAGGTCTGTTTTGTGCGTCTGGGTCTGTGGATGTCGTGACAGCGGGTCACGGATGAATGTGTGCCCCTGTCATTTCAGCCTCATTTCCACCATGGCTAAACACACACGGCAGTTTTTATTCAGCCGCTGTAAATGGTCCAGACAGTGCAAACATCACAGCTCCATACCAACATGAGTCTTTTTTCCCCGAACCCAAAGATTTTGTTCCACGTCACAGAATCTGGCTTCACTCTCATTATCTGCTTCCAGAAATCGCCTTTAGTGTTTCTGGTTTTTGAAGTGAGTCTCAGGCCTACTGAAACCATCTCTTGAGACCCTTCTGGAGATTTGTCTAATTCTGGTTGAGGTTTGGCTTCTGCAAGGAGTGACTCAGTTAAGTTCCCATCCAATGCCTCTATACAAAAACAGAATTCATGCCAACAAACCGACTGAGAATATATACACACACATTTATGCTCTTTTGAATGCTTGTTCAAGATGAATCTTCAGTCATGTACAGCAGTGCACAAACCCGTCAAAGACATAAAAGCTGCAATGTTGGGGTAGTTTGGGCTTTTGTGTTGCAGTTTGATCAAAAATGGGTTTGACATTAAACCGTTCGACAGGGGTTTGAGCTTGCTGTCAACATAGACAATCTGACGTGACTGAATAAATCGTTCTGGAGTCTTAAGTTATTTCGCTCTTTGTGTTTTGAAGCGTTTGTGTTGTCATCAGTTGTTTTTTATGTGACGTGATAAAACAGATGCAAATCACACATGCTTGTCATTCGTCCCTCTTCTGCGTGTTTGTATGACATTCGGTTTTCTAGAAAGGTTCATCTTCAGTGTAAATCTATAGGATGGCTGTAATTGTTTGTTTGTTAAAAAGTCGGTAACGCATTACTAATTGTAACAATAATGTACCTCTACAGCACATATCTGTAGGTAAAGAGGAACAATACGCAAAGTTTGGGGAATAAAGAAGTCTGGAAACATTTATTCTGATCATGCATCTTTTATCGTGATTTAATGCAAATGAGACATTGAAATGATTTATCACGTGTTAGATCCCGTAGTCAAGTGTCGGTGAAGGAGAAGTTATTGTTACTGTAGGTGATTTTGTTCTTCTGTATAATTTGTCTCTGCCACATAAAGCGGCATAATAATAATAAATGATGCCTAATTGATGCCTAAAAGTGTCAGAAACACTTATTGTATATGCATTACATAAATAATAACCATTCGTGATATGATGCATGATATTCTTTGCTAACATTTGTAAACCAACAAACTTTTCCTTTGCAGAATATTTATTTTGAAAGAGAAGGTCTGAACGGAGACTCATGGGTGCGAACTCCCCAAAGTGTTTAAACATCATTTCTGACAAATTGCTTTTCACCTGTTTAGGACGCAAAACAATTACTGTATGGTACCATGGTGCGGTGATGTCATCATAGTGATGTCATCATATTTGCTCATAGAATAATTGTCATCGCAATCGTATAGAAAAGCTGTGGTTTTAAATGGTAATACCGTAGTACAGTATGTGTAAGGACCCTCGTACAGAACCATAACTTTCAGATTTCTCTCTTTACCCGTCCTCTCATTGTTTCTCTTTCTGGCACACACACAACATTTAAACAATCCGCTGTAATCGATAACTTCATTTAAGTTTTTGGCATGAGCTTAAAAAGGTTTGTTATTCATTACCATTGTGTGTACTTGCCGTGATTTCCAATGAGCCCGTGCACACATATACACACACACACACACACAGTCCAGCCCATAATTGTTCCTGGTTTGACTGAAACAAATGGAGCCTGGCTTTGAGCCGGGGCGACGCTCCAGATTAAGAGTCGATTGCAGGGTCTCACCGCTGGGAATTGTCAGATGTTAAGTCATTTATTTTAATCATTTATCCATATTCATTTTCATAACGAGTGACGTCACAGACATTTTATGTCATTTGCATTCTGATGTTCGACACTCTCAATTAATAACTCTCAAAATAATATCTCAGTTATTTCTCCTTGACATCGATGGGATTAAATTGAGTGCAAAGGGAAACTTATGTTTAAATCTCATCTGTGTCTCAGAGGCAGAAATGTAAATAAATGTTGAATACATTTATTTCATAAATATGCAGTGTACTTGTCGCTCAGGGCCATAAAAACAAAACATTTCTTCTGAAAATTCTGAAGGTTTACAGTGAACGCTCGTATACAGACATGTGCAACATTCATGCTGGATATCCTTGAAAATGTAAATTCCACGAGGGATCAACTCTCTCTCTCTCTCTCTCTCTCTCGGTGTATAAGACAAGCTGTATGATTCTGACCGGGGCAACCCAAATTCCCCTGACTGCCATATTTCAGTATTTGTTCAATATTTTATAAATGAACCTGCAGATAAGGAATCGAGAGTGATAAGCGAAGACTGCCTGTGGATATTTCAAGGAAAAGTTCCTCCACGACAAAATATTTCTATCATTATTTATTCCAAACCTGTCTGAACGTTCACTCCGATCTTTTCTCTTTTTTTAATCGAATGCAGATGTCATTTAAGAGCTTCTGGTCTTCCTTTAAAGCTCCTGATCATCTTCAGAAGACTGTTTCACACCGGTCATATGGACTTCTGTCAGAAAAACATCACGTTTGAAATGACATGACGTGAGGGTGAGTAAACAATCGATGTATCCAGGGGCGGACTGGCCATCTGGCGTTCCGGACGCTTGGGCTGCTCAGACGGACGTATAATAAATGCGAATGCACGCAACGCGAATGCAAAAGACACGTATGCCACCCCCCCAGTCGACAGACACGACCATGCAATGCCAGGGCAGATTTTTCTTCCCAATCCAGCCCTGGATGTATCTCAATTCGCTCCCTATCTCCTATATAGTGCACTTTATCGGGTGTCCGCCATTTTGTAGTGTTGTCCGAATTCTGAGTAAACAACTCATTCAATACATTCGTTCACTACTTTTATACCCACAGGCATTCTGATTATGACTGTACATCCGATGTACTCACTATTTCCCGCGATTCAACGCAAGACGATCGCCTGATTAGAATCAGCTGGAGAAGAGTGACTGTTAATGCCACCAATGTACGTTTATACACTTGTGTTTGTTCTTGTTGACCTTTATTTTCCACTTTTTTGAGAATGAACAGATTCAATGAATGTTATAGTGTTTTATTTTCAATATATTAAGTAATTTTATTAAACATAACAAATGTAATAGTAAATAAACATGGCAAACATTGGTTTTGTTCTCTTTATTATAAACTAATACAATAAATGTGACAAATAAACGTGACTTTCCATTTTACAAATCCATAAAGCCACACAGGTGTAATAAAAGCGTTTTGACGAATGTCCGCGACAGTCCTGTCAGACGCAGGATATATTACGTCAGTGTCCGAAATCGTTCACTCATTTTTATTCACTTCTTACCCAAATAGTGGACTATTTAGCATTCATAGTGAATGAGTGAACAAGTGAATGAATTCAGACGCAGAAAATGTTCCTTTAGGAGACCAGCGAAACAGAAAAAGTGGGCGATTAGAATTTAGCATTTAGTAAAAAAGATTTAGTCAAATCTGAGAGAATGTGGAAGGCCTGTATTCAGCCGTTTTATGTAAGAGCGCTTCTTATGTAAAGACATTTCAAAGCTTTGATTTCCCCGGGGCTCTTGAAATGACTGAGATATTGAAATGAAGCAGCTGAGAGAGGTGTGGGTGTCTCTACACATTCTGTTCCCGGGACATGCACGCACTTTTTTTGCATTGCAAACTCTCCGGGCCGCGCATGCCTCCAGTTTAATGTGTGATGGTCTTTTATCAAACTCCATAAATGATGCACTCGTCCCTGGTGTACGCTTTCAGTCTCCCACTGAAGACGCGCTGATGAAATCCAAAAGTGTTTGGGAAGCAAGACCTTTAAAGACATGCATAATGTATGCTCAGTGTTTACTTCTGGAAGGGATGCGAGTGAATGTCTGCGCATGTGTTTCTGTAGAAAACTGACCTAGAGAGCAACTCATCAAAGCGCTGGAGCGTTTCCATGTGTACTGATACTGTATAAGAAATCACGCAAGGCCGAAAATATTCAGAAAACTGCAGAATATAGACGACATGAGCTTCATAAAATATGTGGGGATATGCAAAACTCACTGCTACAATATGATATTTATGGTTGCTATGGGGTTGCTAGGATGTGGTTGCTAGGTGGTTTCTCATCCTCACGATTTTTCGCTTATTTTATCGTCGACGTCAACATTTCAAAACGCTGATTGGTTAATGAGATAATGGAAGTATCACGTCTTTACCAAACACAAACTTCAACACAAGAACTGGGAGATTTGTGTCAATTATTGAAACAAAAATGTTTTGTTCTAAACTTTGAGGGTGATACACTTTAAAAAAATGCCATAGATGCCATAGAAGAACCCTTTGGTTCCATAAAGAACCTTTGACATCTGAAGAACCTTCTTTGTGGCGAAATAAGGTTCTTCAGATGATAAAAAAGCAAGAACGAGATGGTTCTTTAAAGACCACCAATAATTCTTTGTGAAACCAAAAATGGTTCTTCTATGGCGTTCGCTGTGCCTTTATATTCAAGAGTCTACTGATAGCCTGTCAGCAAGAAACAACTCATACCTAAAGTGTTTTAATCAAATAGTTGACCTTAATAATGTTCTCTGACCTTCCCCGCATTCACATGAGAAAATCAATCAGTCCTTGATGTATGAAAACGAAACGAAACCCAAAACTTGAAACTTTAGCCGCGCGGTGACGGATAAGTACTGTATGTTCTCTTGAATATTGCTTGAGGGCGAAACATTGAAAAGCCTTTTAAAGGAAGCAAATCTAACATTTAATGTTTTCTAGCAGATTGTGTTTGTCTAAGTTTTAAATGCAAGGTAATTTGCAATTCTCTTCTGGCTGGCCTTCATCCAGTGTTGTGTTAAAGTTATCTCGAGATATTTCTGTCTGCCCTCCCGACTAGAACAAACTTCTTTTAACGGTGTACAAATACAAGCCAAAAGATTTCAGTAAACCACCCGACTACCCCTACACAATCCTCACAAAAAAGAAGTGTTCAAGTGTACTGTTAATATACACAAAGTAGACTTCAGTCTAGATTTGATTTAATTCTCAGAAATAAATGACACTGGAGTATATTTGACTTACACCGAAAGAAAAGCATATTTGGCATGTGCTAGTTCTTCATGTTGACCGAAAAAAGTACCCACATCACACTGGAAACCCCATATCAATCTTTTAAAAACAATCTGTCCTGTCAATGTTTTTTTCTCAGTTGTTTTTATATCTATTATATATTATGTTTCATTAAACGACTGTCGGGTTCTGAACACATGCTTAATCTCTAGATAAAGTTTTCACCTTGTTTTGGCCGTTCATCACAAGCTTTCTAAGAGCCTTTAATAGGTTTGGCACATCCAGGGCATTGATGTCTTCATTTGCTTGATTCAAACATTTATAAAAGGAAAAACAAGAGGGCTGATTTGCATTTGGCGTTAATGGAAACTCTTAAAGGATGTTTGTTTTCCATCTGTATCCTTGGAGACCAGCAGCAGCAGGAGGGTGAAATACCGGAAAGGTCTCTCAGTGAGTTTACACTTCACACATTTGACTGTTTGTTGATCAGTTAATGAAAAACTTTGCTATCATCATTACTATAGTGTTTATTTAAGAGAGAGATGGAGAGAGAGAAAGATGTGATGAAGACTTGGTCTGAATATGCTTTTGAAACACAATGCAGTTGTATGGCCGTGAAAAGGCAATTGACCATCAAGCAGAAGCTATGCTGTTTGCCTTTCAGATGTCTAAGTGCTTGAATGATTTTAAATGATATTTGATCAAATTAGCCTAAATCAAATCTCAAATGTATTCAATCTTATACTGTGAAGTTAAACAAATTCTTTGCAAACGAAATGGCAGAAAAAAATGCTTCTGTAACGTCCCACTATATTCTGGGAAGTAAGATTTTACTTTCCTCGTATTAACTATTTTATTATATTTAATTTATAAGTTGGAACGAACCCACAGCGTTTACAAGTAACGAAAGGAATTGTTTCTGATAACAAGCAGAAGAAACCGAGAAGCGTTAATTGACTAAACTTGTCTCTCCAACATTTTGAATGTAGACCGCGATACCAAACTCAACCGCTAGATGTCAGTGTGCCACACGGTTTCTTTAAAGCGTCAAAAGACCCACTCAACAAATTGCTTATTTAATAAAACGAACATTCAATAAAATTCAACACATTGTTTATTTAATACAATTATTATACAGTAAAATAATAATAAACATTAATGTTAACATAAATTCAATTAAATATAAATATTATAAATGACAAGGCCTTGTTTTTGAGCATTATAGTAAACTCATGGATAGTTCTCATAAGGACACAGAGGGAGATGTTTAGAGACATTTTAGCTCAATTCAAACACACGAGTAATGACATGGGAAAGACTGGATCTCATTGACACTAGTCAACAAACTCCAGGTCATATCTGTGATTCATCTAATGGAGTCACTGACACTCATCCTTTAGATTCACTTTAGTTTGTAGAAAGTGAAAGGAACAAGATTCTCCTTCAATCTGATGTTTGTACGTTTTAAAGTATTTTTCAGTACTACTTCCCATCCTCTCTCTGGCTACAGTAGAGACAACAGCAGAACCAGACTGTTTAATTCTTTTATGAGTATTTCTTTGTAATGTGTTTAAGTAACGAACATAATCCCTGAAATATTACAGGGATCACATTGTGACCAAGGGAACAAATTAAACAGACCACACGGCACTAAATGAAAAATCCAATGCTATAGTTGTTCACGCCATGTTAAAATTGTCTCTACGCTATCTTTCAGTTTGAATCATTTGTGTGATTTAAAGCGCTGGCGTCACACTTTGTTTTGTAATCCGGTTCTTCTCTGAAGTCCATTCACAGCCCAATTGACTCTTTTTAATTGAAGTTTGGACCTTCACAAGAGCCCGCGAGAGCGATGAAGTGTCACTTTCCCTCGACACAAGCCTCTCGCTCTTCACTCATTCAGTCCACACATGAATTCATCTTTCTGTCCTTTCCAGCAGAACTCATTTTGGAGATGAACGCTAATGAAAATCTTTGTTAGACCATTTAGGCACGTCTAGCCAAACGGGAGCGTTTTATAGCTGGATCGATCACTCCGAGTGAATAGAGAGAAGGTTAGCTGCGTCAAACAGCACATAGACGAGGTGCTTAAACTAAACCTGCATCTGACCTTTGATTGACCTTTCACTGATCAAGAGGATACATGAAGGTCATTCCCACAGGGACACTTTATCGCAGAGATTTAATAATGTTGTTCTCATTCCTGTCTGATGTAAGTATGAGCTTTGTCTTAAGTTCGTGTAAGAAGAAACAGAATTAGACACACGGTAAGAAAATGGCGTAATATGGCTCGTATTGTTTGTTTTGGAAAGAATGTGATGAGAAATGTTGGATTTTGTATTTTGGTTTTGCAGACTTTGGTACTGTAAATTGACAGATAACCTGATGTCTGCTTTAGACAGCTCTGAAATGAAATGGAGAACAAATGAAGACTTTGCTTCGGTCTCCCGCTTGTTTTTCTAATAAAACACCCCAATGATGTCATCTGTCTCTTATAGAGTTTCAGTAAAGATCTAACCATATGCTGTGCTTGGAAATACTAAAGTCTGTTATCGATTGTCAGAGAAACACATCTCGTCAAATTGTATATGAGCTTCAAACATTAAATGAAACTGAGATTTGTTCTGAGAACAAATTCTCTCAAATGAACATCTGAGCCGTGTTGGGTGGAACTAGTTACTAAGTAATCAGTTACTGTAATTAATTACTTTCCCCTTGAAAAGCAAAGCAAGGGATTACTTTTATTTTTTCTGTAATTTAATTACATTTACTTCTGATGTTATTAAACTAAATTCTTCATGTAATATGTGTGTGCAACAGTGGAATTGACATAAAAAGTCTAACTTTAAAATCCGTGCTTTAATATATAATTCTCACATGTGTAATACTTTGCTCAGTTAATAATACTGCTCTTTGTAGTTTTATATCATTTATTAGAATGAATTAAAAGAGCCGTTTCATGTCTTTCCTTGAATCACTGAACTAATCCAGGTTGATGTAGGATATAGAAAGTTATTAGTAATAAGTAATTAAACACTTTTTGGAGAGAGTCATTTGTACAGTAATCTAATTACACTATTGAATATGTAACTAGTAACCAGTAATTAATTACTTAAAAAAATGCATTGAAAAAAATGATGAAGCCTCTTCACATGCACACGTTCAGCTCAGTCTCTACGCCCGCGCATGCACACGCTGTCAATTAAAACGCAATTAGGAATAATGAGAAAAGGTACAAAACGGAACATTTGCGAAACGTTGATGGATTCATTTTGGCAGGTGCACCTGCAGGCTCACGTTTGCCCTCCAGACACACCGCATGATTTAAAGTCACAGCTCTGCTTTGTGTGTCTTAAGAGCACCTGAGTATCGACCGCATCTCCAACAGCGTTCCGTAATGAAAAAGCATCGCAGTGTTTGGCATTCTGAGACACAAGAGCCATCATAGGAATGTTTGGTCTGACTGCGATGTGATCAACACAACCGTCTCACTTTTACTTGGGAGTGTATAACAGTTGGAAGGATGCGAGTCGAGATGTTGCTGTGTGGTCGCTAAGGTGTTCTGAGGTGTGTTGCATACTGGTCCATGTTAAATCAGCTCTGACATATTCCAGTCTGTAGATTTTAGTTGTTTGTTTACCCACCAGGTGAAAATAGCTGTCATTTAGATTTAGATATTATTTAGATATTCAGTCCGCCTGCTAGCTTAAATAAACGAGTAAACACTAGTCAAGTTTGCTTAAAATACTTCATTATATTTAATTAGGTTTCTCAAGAATAAGGTGTACACAAAAAGGTGCAGAAGGTTCTTCACAGCACAGAATAATAATTTTTTGATACCCCAAAGACTACAAAAAATACAAACTTTCTCATTGCGCTTTACTTATTTTACTTGAATATTTTGCTTTATCAAAAGAATTAAGTAGCGAAAGAAAAAAGGCACAAAACATTTACAGCAACTTATCACGAGTCACGATTTACAATTATTAGACAAGATGTATAACCAGTTTGATTATACCTTATAATAATGGCAGCAAAAAACATTTGTGTACTGTTTATTGTTCATGTTATATAAACTCTTCTTGTGTTACCAAAACAATATATCTATTCATTTAAAAGCTTTTCTCTGCATCTTTTTCAAACAGAAATGTTGATATATTTGCATGCAGCTCAAGTCTCCTGTACAGTCATGATTTGATGATTCATTTCTTCTCCATCACCCAAGCGAACAGGACGACTGATGTTCTTAAGTTAAAATCTTGGCATTGGGTTTGTTGAAATCCCTCAACACAGTAATCACAGATAAACACTCACTGCAATGCAGTCAAGTCACGTTCATTTTCTGCAACTGTTCTTCTGCCAGATTAAAGCTATTTATGGTCACAGAAAACAGCGTGTGCCTCTTTGAAAGACTACAGGCTGTGTTGGAACATTTGCTAATATGTAATCCCAACACGAGTGAATATTTCTGTCTTTAATCAGCGTGTTTGAGAGAACAACAGAATGATTTCAGCACGCAGGTACCATAGATCCGGTTTTCCATGATGTCTAAACAAATCCAAGACACTATCATCATAGAGCGGGAGGAATCCCATCCATCGGTCTGAAGCTCATCTATGACGTCCCTGACATCTCTCTGCAGGATACTGAATAAGAATGTTCTGTTCTGTTCGGCTTGTGTTGAATTTGAGTTGTTTATGAATAAGTGCTGGAGGGAAAGATGATGGACGGCTGGCTGGCGCTGTCATACCTTAATAACAGGACACTCGTTTTTAGCCATATTTAGAGTTTGAGCGCTATGTGTTCATCTCAACATCTGGAGCTCATTTCATTCAGTCTGAAGAACCAAACAGATAAACAACAAGTGAAGAACAGCTTGACCAGCACATTGTGATCTTTCAACTGAACTTCATAGATTACATCTATTCAGAATATGAAAAAGAACACGGAGAGATACACCTGCACTGTATCTTTAACATGCAGTTTACAAAAAACAAAAAAGAACGAAAGATTGAAAGCATGTAATCGGTTTCGCAGAGGACTGATCTGTATTTCATATTTCTGTCAGGTCGGTGTGTTTGATGTATTGATGTAAATCTGGCCGTCTGGAATCTTTCCCATAAGGAAAGCGGGAGACATGACATGATGGGTGAAGCGGTCTGAGAGCGTCGTGCCAAACTGTTATCATGACCCAGACAAGCGTTGCTTAAATGTTGCATAATTCACGTCCACCGAGTCTGATGAATTCTGACTTTACCGTCATTTCTTCACCTTCACAGAGTAAACAATCAGCTGCACGGCATCATTATGGAAAGTCAAGAGGTGAAACTCTGAAGTCAATGTTTGCTTCTTAGTGTCATTAATAGCAAAATTGTCCTATCTGTAATAATAAGGTTTGTAATGTTTATTTATGTTTTACTTTGTCTAGGATATCCAGATTATCATCAAGAATTGGGCTCTTTTGACTCGGTAAGCAATCGTCACTGAATTTGTGTTTGTGTCACATTTTCAGATTTTAAGAAACTTATTTTTTAACACAAATCATCCTGTTCAAAGCTTTGCCGTGACAAACAAGTCACAATGTGCCATATTATCTCTCTCTTTCAATTCAATTTAAGTGTGCTTTATTGGTATGACAAAATGTACATTCGTATCGCAGCTGGGCTTCGTACAAATAGTGCAAGTATGTAAACAAACGAAAAGAAAGATAATAATAGTAATCATATAAAATAAAGTGTGATGTATGTAGTGCTACTTAAAGTGGTTTATAATATCTGTAAATATCTCTCTGTCTGTGTGTTTTTGTTGAATCAGACTGACAGTTCCAGTCTCTCACTCATGAGTTGTGTGTACAGTACTCTAAGAGCTGTAATTCACATTACATTGGCAAACACAATCCAGCATGTAAACATTTATACATATTTCATGATCGCATCCTTTAACAGGTTACAGATCAAGTGATGATAAACAAGAACATTCTGACCCAGTTTCATGTTTGCAGTGGTGACGGAGAAAACTTAAAAGCTCTTTGTCTTTGATTTAACAGTAATGTTTTGTGTCTTTATGTTTCATGCTCAAGCCCTCAAAGACTTGTTATCCCAGCGTGAATCATTTGTATTTCTTTTATACAAACGTTTAAATAAAAATAAATACAAATGTAAAGGTTTTCAGTCTGGACAATCTCTCTCCTTACACTCTTGGCCAGAAATACACAATGAATTGTCATGTATATTGTTTAATCTGTTTCTTGTTTTTCTCAGTGTGAAAGCATCGTTCTTCACATGTGTATGTATATGTTCTCGGTCTCGGGCTCACGGAGAACATTCATCATCGCACCCCGAGTGCTGCATCCTCACGCCTGCTTTACTGTCACTGAAGACAAAGCACTTAATGAGAAATGAAAAATAATTCCGTCCCGTTGACTAATTTCATCCTTTTACTCTTTACTAACTCCTTCAAAAGCCTTATTTCTTTTTTTACTGGGCAATATATTCTAAACGAATGGGCTATGCACATTATCCTTCAGGCACAATAAATCATTATCATTAAAAACATTAGCTTTTTATTCTTAACATGATGTCATCCTTCTGATTCACCTGCAGAGACGTTTCAGTGCCATGTCAGCCGTCTCAGGACAGAAGTGTATTCCCATCCCATATTTTCATTTACCAATGAGTTTTAAAGGTAAGCACAACAACAAAATCTGTATTTCATGTAGCGGTACTAACATATGTCTGCCTTGTGAGATGTTGACAGAGCAAGCAACATAAATACTTGAGTCAAGCTCAAAATGTCCAAAATGTGATTTGTTTAGAATCGGGCGAAGAATTCCTCCACAAAACGTTTACAATGAATTCTCTATACTGGTTTCATTTCTAACGCAATACTCCCACTGGAGAAAGAGTTCATTTGGCCCCATGAGTGATTCATTCCCAATCTGATTATAGCCAGACATCCCATCGAGATGCAAGAGAGGTGAATTAAGACTAAAATACCAATGTGCTCAATCAGGTTTGGATTGTGAAGGAATCAGACGGGCTGGTATAAGTGATGGGGCCGACACAGAGGAGATGTTAATAGAGAGAGAGAGGATGAGAGATTATCTGTCGCGAGCCGGGCTGCTGAGATTCATCTCTTTTAAGACCTAATGAGTTAATGTTTCTGCAGCGGCAGCAGATATTTGTTTGTTTAATTAACAGAATTTCACGCATGTTTTTTTCCTGTGGGTGGAGCCGGTGATTGGTGTTGTCGTTCTAAAGAAGTTAAAGGGACACTTCATTCAAAAATGAAAATTCTGTCATCATTTACTCTCCTTCGAGTTGTTCCAAATGTTTACACATTTCTTTGTTCTGATGAACACACAGGAAAGATATTTGGAAGAATGCTGATAACAGATCTGGACCCCCATTGACTACCAAAGTAGGAACAAATACTTTTTCTGGGTTTTTTTCTGTTGAACATAAAAGAAGATATTTTGATGTGTATAATGTAGGACAGCAAACAATTCTGGGCACTTTTGAGTTGACACCATTGTATTTTTTCCTAATATGGAAGCCAATGGGTCCAAAATCTGTTTGGTTATAAGCATTCTTTGAAATATCTTTCTCTGTGTTCATCAGAACAAAGAAATGTATACACATTTGGATCAACGCGAAGATGAGTATACATTAAAAAAATAAATACAAATTGAAATGTTCATACATACTGTTGGTTATGACATAACTATAATGTCACAACACTTGAGGTAAATATCTTTAATGGATGTTTATCCCCCAAAATACATTTCCTCGTGTGTTTCCACCATTGGATGAATGGTTGATGTTGTGAAACTGTGCTCAGAATGGTTTGGCCCCTTTGTGGGAAAATCCTTCTGACCTTATGAAACACAAAATAAGATGTAGAATGTTCATCCTAGTTTTTATATAATGAAAGTAGATCACTTTCACGCTCCAGTAATGGCAGTAAAGCACCTTTAAGCAAGCATTGTATTCTATAGAGTATTCTATTGTTGTCCCAATTGCTTCCATTGTTTACCCCATCTGTAAGTCGGTTTGGATAAAAGCGTCTGCTAAATGACTAAATGTAAATGTATAAATCAAATATTGCTCTATATGTCAAACTCTAAAGTCAAACCGTTGGTTTGTGTGAGGAAAGTTTACAATTTTAAACCTCTCAGATCTTAAATCTATTTTACTTCTGGTGCCCTTTTACCCACTTGGATGTCCGCCGTAGGCATAACGATACACTTTTCTTGTCATATAAACAGAAGCTCAGACATTTGCTAAATTCGTGCTTCACCCAAGAACAAAATTAATCCAATGAACGACACGAGGGTGAATGAAGGGTGACAAAGTTTTCATTTGTAGATACCTCGCATGTCTTATTACACTAATCTTTAAAATTGTTCATTGATATTGTTTCAAATATTCAGACCTGAGATGTGAGAGATTGTGAACGCTCTGTTCTGGTACGGATCTTCCTCCACTAAAGCCCAGCTTGAGGATTTTATGCAGAATTCTCTGATCCGGTCTGAATCCCGCTGAAGGTCTGAATAAATCCCCTTTACATAAATCTGCCCCAGACACCCAAACCCTCAGACCTCCAGTGTGTTCACTAGCTGTTATATCACCAGCGGCTTTCCCTACCCTGAGCTTGAATAATCTCCGCTTTGGCAGCGCCGGTCGGGTCATATTTAATGAAATCACATAGTTTTGCCCGCATAGAATAATAATAGTGACTGACAGTCATGGCAGATGGATTTTAAAGCTGTTCGAACAATTACAAGGATGCTAATATACACTGGGCCTAAAAAGTATTTGGAAACATGAACTGTGCTTGAAAATGTTATGTCGATTTCACATTAAATCCAACCAGGTGTTTATTAGATTTAATTTAAGATAACTTAATTTAAGAGGTTGAGTTCACATTGAGATTTGAATAATATTGAGTTTTGATGGAGACTCGACAAATCTGAGCTCAGTTTGACACATTGTCTTCTGAAACTCTAATGACAGACACATTTCTGACTCTTTTCCTTCTACAGTAAGTAATATCTGAGACTTAAGCAAAGCTTCTTGATTTAATTTCATGGATGTCCAGGAGGATTCAATGGAGATGTTAAAGAGATCTCACCGGTCATTTTTCACATGTGTCTCCTCGACGACAGTAATGATACACAGGTGTCTTGGTTTGGAAAACAGTTCATAACAACTTTCTCTCGTCTCATGTTGAGCAATTATTCGTCCGTCAGCTTCTGTTTCTCGTCTGCAGGGAGTGCCGTGTTTACTGTAACATAATCCTTGAAGAAGTCTTTGTTTCCTGCAGTAAGCATTAATAAAACAATCTGACGCAACGGCAGGAATCTTCTGTTCGCCTCAGAATTCAAGTTGAACCCCAGATGAGTGAGAATAATAACTATGTTAACGCTTCACTTGCGCTCTTGTTTTAAAACAGCTGTCCGGCTCCATCGGTGGACCAGCGGCAATAAAGCGTGATAAAATACATCATTCATATACTCCTGAGAGACGGTGACAACATATTTCATTTGCTCGTGATGCTAAACAGATGTCACACGTCAAACTCTTCATGTTTATTTTCTTAATACCATAAGTTTTGAAATAAGTTTGTAAGATAAGCACTGCAACGTCTGGAGGTGATTCTTCAATTCAGGAAACCTTTGATTATTTATAGTCTTGCAAAACAAAACCGATGTAAACTTTGTTTACCCCATTCATCAAATGTTCTGGAATAAAGATCATCAACTTCTATAATACTGTTGATTTCTCCTTTCAATTACAGACACACTTGTTTCAATGTTTATATTTACATACACGCTTTCTTACAAAAACACTTCAGTAGGGGCAATTCTCACTATTAACTAGTTGTTATTAGCATGCGTATTATTGGCATATTGGCTGTTTATTAGTACTTATAAAGCACATATTCTGCATGACCATACTCCACATCCCTGATCCTATATCCCTAAACCTAATAACTTCCTTAGGAACTATTAATAATCCACAAATTAAGAGTTAGTTATTGGTTATTAATAGCGAGAATTGCCCCCTATACTGAAGTGTGACCGAAGCTCCAATATTATATGAAAACTGCTCATTGAAGAGACATATTGTGTAATGCCAGCCATGTGTTTTCACGTGATCAGAGAGCTGGGTAATGATTAAAGAAATCCTGCTGTCTTTATAAATACACAAAACTTTTCATGAATGTGCATTTACCTTTTTGTGTGCGTGTGTGTGTTTATTTTTGTAGTTCTCACATATCCAATTCTCCATCTCACAGAAAGTTTATACTATTATAACTTTATTCAAAAGTATTAGAGTAAAAGTAGCAGCATTCTCTCTCACAGAAACAGACACACACACATTTTGTATTTGTATTCTGTGTGTGTGCGTGCGTGCATGGGTGGGTAAAGTGTGTGTTTGTGTGTGTTTATTTTTGTAGTGCTCACACATCCGCTTTGTGCTCACACATAGTGCTCGTTTTGTTTCGCTGTGGACATTTCTGCTCTCCTCACTCGCACACATATAAAACACAGATTGACTGTACACATGCACAAACAAACACATACAAGTACAAACTTACACAGGAACAGTCACAGGGTCGGACTTGTTTACTGTAGAAACAAACACATGTATGAAATACTAGTTGAGTCGGTGATTCTCTGCTCCATATCACAATGAAAAGAGCCCAACAGTGAAGTCCTGACACCGTTGATTTTTAGCAATGACTTATTAAACTTTGAGGACTGAGGACCACCAAGAGCTCTTGTTAAGCAGCAGTGGTCTGTGTTTTATATTCTGACTTCATATTTTAATCATTTAAAATCCAGAAATTGAAGATGTCAATTAAGAGGAATATGTTGAATTATTATTGTATTTATAGTTTTGATTTTATTGTGTATATTGTAGAATATGAGAACCGGGTCATGAACGGATGTTGATTGACAGACTCTTGGATATGCCAGTGATGGACTTCAAAGACTTGAAGGTAAAACACACAACGATACACATGCTTTTATATCCAAAGTGGCTTCATTCAAGATATCTGTAAGTGTGTCCATCTGAGAATCAAACCACAACCTTTGCTTAGGAAACACCAATTGACTTTCGTTTCGAAATGTCTGGCCAATGCTTTATCCGCTTTAAATGTAAATGCTACGTGTAAGTAAACTTTATTCTTTTAAGTCTTCTCTCACCAAATATTGAAGTAATTAAATCACATCACCATCCGATTTACATTCAATTCAAGTTTTATTTCTCCAAGGCTTTTAATAACTTGACAGAAAACACATTTCAGAACAAACAGCAGAGACGTATATACAGAAAAAAGAAAAACGATATGAAACATGACAATTATCAGATAAGTGCTGGAGATCTGTTCTCATCTCTCACGCTGGACAAGTTCAGCTCCATCTGTGCTCCATCAGAACTTATTGTATGTTTTTGTGTAATGCTCTTTAGTCTTTATACAAATTCTTATGAAATAACCACCCCCTAAAGACCTTCTTGTGAGGCTGGAAAAACTGACCCGACAGCAGTGAACAACAGGTTGTCATGATCCATCTGTCAGCAAAACCTTCATGTTTGTCATAAACGTGGGGGTGTGTTATGAAATCCCTGGATCCATAAAAGTTCATTTTTGAGAAATGTTGGAACTCTTGAGGTTTTCAGTTTCATACACAATGTCTGGATTATGTTTGCTTTTGACTTACAAATTATGAATAAATCTGTTTTTGACACATGTAGTGTGCTCACAGACTCAAGGGTTTGTCCAAAGTCCGTTTAGGGAAGTCGTGCAACGCGCCTCCGTGCAGTTATTACGTAATTCAAACAAGACGTGAATGGGAAGACTGATATTTCTGCAATCGCCGGATAAACTCATAATTAAACGGCATATTTTAAAACAACATACCATACTGTACCATAACGTTTGTTAACTATGATCAAATTGCACGCAACTGGACTGCAGTCAACTTCCGGTCTGTGTGTTAATTGGTCTGGCTTGTGTGTAAATAACATAACTATTTAAGTTGTATTTATGTTCATATTAATTTGTATTTTTCTTTTATTATATAATAATTGTATGAAATTAACGATTTGTTGAATTTTATTGTATGTTTATTTTATAAAATAAACAATGTGTTGAATGTGTAGTTTTGTCTCATTTAAAGAAACCGCACGCTACACTGACATCTAGCGGTTGAGCTTGGTATCGCAGTCTACATTCAAAATATTGGAGCGACAAGTTTAGCGACGGTTATTCTCCGATATTCTTTTGATTGTTATCAGAAACAATCTTCTGGCACTCTATTGTTTGTGAATGTGTACCGGAAGTGAAGGGCAGTCTACGAACGCGCGCATGCGCAGTTACGTCTGTTAATGTTGTCACTTTGAAACCGTCCACTCCACATGTCCTGTTGTTATATTTGTCGTCTAATTTCTAAAGCATCCCTCTTTAGCATCTTTATTGTTGCTTTCTCCGAACACGCCTGTCCTCCCCTTCCCTTCATTTGTTATAACAGTGTTTCCCCGGCGTTATTCCTGTCTTGAATTGTCTCGCTGCAGTTCCTCCTGCGTCTGGCTCTCTCATTATGACTGTGAGTGAGGTCAGGGGTCAACGTAACCGGTCCCAATTTCCTCAGCATTTCCATCTTTGTTTACAAACTACTCATTAGACCGGAGCTCTTGAGAAAGTGAAATAAATCGAGAAGGAAGAGGCCATGAGCTCAATGGGTTTTGGGGGAGATTGAGAAGAAGCCCATGAGACTCTAACAATGCGAACACGCGGCGGATGAGCGCCGCCCGTATAAGAGAACAAAGCCAAATCACGAAAGCTAATTGAAAGTGTTGTGTCTCTTCTCAAAGCAATGAAGCAGCTGATGAGAAAGATGATTGGGATGGGAATGAAGATCTGGCCGGGGAGTTTAACGCTAGTGTCGGTTTGGTAATAGCGAAGTGCTAGCATGACGCAAAAACAGATTGCATGAGAGGACTTCATTAGGGAGTCTGACGTCTGGTGTGTGTGTGTTTGAATATATCTCTCCTGACTCTGAGCTCATGGCATGTTCTTCTGTCATGTGTATGTGTGCTTACATCCAGCGTTCTGAGTCAGATAAATGATAAAGATGAAGCGGTTGTGCATAATAAGTTCTTGCTTTTTGCACTTAGATCAAATAACAATTGAAGAGATTGGTTTCAAAATGAGATGTCAAAAATCATGTTTTTTATTGTGCATTCCAATAAATATCAATGAAACTGCAGTCGGGTGGTTTGGATTTAAGCCATAATAACTAGAAAGATAACACAATAAACACGATAACATGATAAAAAACATGATTTTTTCAAACAGATTTATCTCGTTTTGGAACCAAACTCTTCAATTGTTGATTTGTTCAAGTCTTAACCCAAAAATAATAATGCTGTTACTATTTTAGGAGAACGTTAGTTGCTCTTTCATTTCTCAGGAGATTTGAAAGAGTTCTGAGTTGGTTTCAGTCTCAAATAAGTCTTCGATGTTTCTCCTAAAACTGCTTATAAGAGAATCAAATGAGAGTGTAATCGGTAAAATAATCTGGAGTTGTGTAAATGTGATGAGAAATGTTCACATTGAGATCTTCAATCATATTGACTTTTGATTGCAGACAAATCTGAGCTCAGTTTGACACATCGTCGACATCTCTTCTGACTCTTTTTCTCTGGAGAAACACCTGAGACACATGAAACGTTTCCATTTGCTCTCCGTTTAATCTCTTTGATGTCGATGAGAAACAATTGAGATTTCCTTTGAACACTGTGCATTAAGATGAAGAAATTATGTCAAATATTGCTCCATAGTCACAACTAATGCGTAAATCAGTGTTAACAAATAGAAATGTGTTGCAAAGGGTTTGTATTATATTTTATTTTTTCTGGAATTCAACAGATGTGGTCCATAAACATTTTTTTTTTGTTGTAATTTTTTGTATCAAGCTGTGGAACAACATTGTGCAAGAAAGCAATCGCAGATCTTCCATGTTTGGCTGAACTGCTCTTTTATAATCTTGTAATCTGTAAATATTATAATCTCATCAGCATAGTGACCGAGGCGGAGGTGTGCTGGAACAGGAAATGATGTCGGGCTCTTTTAAAGTGAGCGTCAGATCACAGAATCCTTAGGAAACTGAAGGCATCCTGAGGTCTTGTTTTTCTCATGCAGTGTGGGATTTGTAGCCCGATGCACATGGATGTCAGCCAAACCCGTCCGCGCTACGAGCGCTTAGACAAATTCCGCACGGGATAAAAATAGAGCGTACATTCTATCCCCAGTGCCAGGTCTCAGACAATAGACTCTCATCAGAGCCTCTCTCCCGACCTCTGACCTCTGTAGTCCAGCAGGGCCTGTCACACACCGTGCTGGGCTTTCTGTTTGGGATTTACTGATCATGGGAATCCAGTGAAATCATAATATTTTGTGTGACTTTCTTTAACCCAGTATTGTGGTAAGGAATCTCACAACATGTCTCCAGCATTGAGAACATTTTCGTTCGGTGTAATTCCTTTATATTTGTTGTATTATTTGATGTTGGTGTGAAAGGAGTCACGTTGTGGATAGATTTAGTAAAATTCACTTATTTTGAGCAAATGTAATTCATGAAGCTCCGGGGAGCTGTGAAAAACAGTGACTGTGTTCAGGTCTTGCACAGGAGATGAAGATTCGCCGTCTCGTCCACCTACAGGAAAGCTTTCTTGTTTGTTTTAGAATAGCACTATGTGGCTGCTGGATCTGTCACACACATACACAATACCGGCGGGTTTGTACCACGCAAATGTCCCACAGAAATGAATTTCAGATGCACATCGAGATGCAAATCAGAACTTACCTTCTCTTTCTCTTAAAATGAGGTCTGGAGAACTGCCCACAAGAAATAAAAACAGATCTCTTTAATGTCTCGATGATTTATTTTAGACGTCAATGAGATTAAACGGAGAGCAAATGGAAACTTCACGTAAATCTCATCTGCGTCTCAGATATTTCTCCTGAGAAGAAGAGTCAGAAATATCAGAAATGTGTGTCATTAGAGTTTGAAGAGATGTCAACAATGTGTCAAACTGAGCTCAGATTCGTCTCGTCTGCAATCAAAACTCAATATTATTGAAGATCTCAATATCAACTCAAACATCTCTCATCACCAGATTTTTTACTGCACCTTAACAATCCATATTCATTTTACAGCTCCATACCCCTTATGTGTTTTAACAATTACACTTTAGTTTGATTCTGCTTTTTATTCCTCTTGAGCTATTTTATGAGAAACATCCAAGACTAAGTTGAGCCTCAAATGAAGAACTCCATCAAATCGCGAGATCAACATCTGAGCAATAACATTCTCCTCTGGGTGGGAATTAGTCGATTTAACTTCAATATCAACTGTATATTTTGTCACTGGAAATATTTAAAATTGCATTTATCAAATCATGCCACAAATTTAAGACATGTAGTAACAAAGGTGAAATATTGTAGAAGACGCAATTTTAAGAATGAACTTTACTTTAATACATTGCAATGTAGACTTACAACAACAAAGCTGTAGTAACATGTGCTGTCGAGAGGATGCCTGACACACACACACACACGCACACACACACACACAGGACTGGGAAATCAATATCAACTATACATTTGTCATCCAGAGACCCTACTGGCCTGTGGTAGGAATAATGTGAATGAAGTATACAGTTTTAAAAGGTAATATAAATGTTAAAACTGTTTACTACATCCTGCGGTTTTGTTTGTGTTCTAGATGGTGATGAAAGTAGTGTGTGGAGTGGACATTGGATCGGCTTCTACAATAAACCCACAACATTCTGGCAAACTTTAGATTTAGGATAAAAACATGAGCGATCACACCAGGAAACCTCTGTGGTATCTTGATGTGTTTCCGAATGATCCGGTTTCTCACTTGTAGACCAGAGATAACATCATTTCCTGCCTTTAGACACAGACTGAACTAATGATTGGTCAATGAGTTTGAGTATCACTTATACAGAGTTCAGCTCGCTTAGGTTTCTCAAATCATGGATATTCATTTGACTGATGGAAAATATGATTTTGGGGAGGTCAGGACACCCATGAACAGTTGCCGGATACCCCCAAGCCCTTAAAAAACATACCCCATAGATTTATTAGGACTACTCTGATTACAACATCAGCATCCAAACACAATAATCTTCATTCATTCTGCGCAGAAGTTCTCCCTTTTTCAACCTTTTACCAATGAGTCAAAAAACAGATAAACACCACCAGCAATATATCCCCAGAATGAGAGAATAAGGCAACATTTATATATTTTATACATGTATTATTTACAGGGAGTGACAATACTGAGATAACATGTACTGTGTACATATACAAATAATCCTCATTTAATATATACAAACAATATCAACATCAGAAATACAACGGCCCTAAAGTATTTGTACACTTTAGCAACACATGTTTTAAGAAATATAGCAAAGAAATTAACAAAATAAATATGTTTGTAATAAACAATACATATCTGTGTATAGATCAAGTATAGTCAAAACGCATCACTTCTATGTTCATCATTTTTCTCTTCACGGCGGACTGTGGTTGTATTTTTTTATATTTGGTGTCATGACGGAGATGAATTTGTATTTTATAAATTCTGGAGTGAAATAGCAGACTGAGGCCAATTTCATATGCAGTGGCACTTTGTTTCCTTGGTAACCAAGTACAGTAACAGTAACTATAAAATATATAGTTTTCTTTATGATGGATTTTCCTAGTTTAAAACGATAAAGTTTGTGTCTGGGACAAGCTAAATCTGTACATATTTAAAAAGTATATCAAAACATAAATGATACTTTTTAATAACATTAGTGTAACTTTTCTTTCAAAAGGGAAATAAAGAACTTGGTTTGCAATTTAAAGTCTCCAAATACTTGTTGAGGCTGGACCGGGGATGTGACGACTCTCTCTCACGTGCGTTTCCCAGTCAAGCAGATGATTTTCTTAAAAGCTTTTCTGAAGTCTCTGTTAAAGATGGTGTAAATGATGGGATTCACTGAACTGTTACAGTAACCGATCCAAAAGAAGAGCTTAAAAAGCCCTTCGGGTGCCACGCAGCTCGCCCCGCAGATGGCTTGGAGACTGTATGTAAAGAAAAAGGGAAACCAGCAGAGGACAAAGATCCCCATCACCACAGCCAGGACGAACGTGAAGCGTTTCTCTCGCATCTGAGCTACTTTGGTCTTCGAGACCCTCGTAAACTGTCTGTTGCTCTGCTCCTGATTGGAAACCCACGAGACCCGGCAGGGCCGCTGAGGGCAGCAGTGCGCGCCGTCCACTCTCCTGCGCTTGGAGAAGCGCGAGCTTTTGGGTTTGTTGTCGCACGCGCTCTCCTCTAAATCAATATCATCCAGCTCCTCCTGCCTCTGGTTGCTTTCTGAGCTGTCACTGCTCGGACTTTCCTTCTCGAACTTGTCTTTTCGTACGAAGCACGTCTCGGACTGGGAAGCCTGTCTTTCCAAGCCGTTTTTAGCAACGAATACGGTGGACGAGCGCTGTTTGGCGACCCGGTAGATTTTACAGTACACTATGATCATGATGAACCCAGGCGCGAAAAACGACACCAGGCATGAGGAGAGGATGTACCAGGTGTCGTCGTTAAGCAAACATTCCGTCTCGTCGTGTTTGGTCATGATTAGAGGAGGGAAGGAGATGACGGCTGATATCACCCACACCACCCCGATCATAGATTTGATGCGCTTTGGGGTTCTCTTCAAGTTGTAACTCACCGCCTTGGTGACGGACCAGTACCTATCCAAACTAATGGCGCACAGGTGAACGATAGACGACGTGCAGAACAGGACGTCCAGAGCCAGGTAAAATGCGCACCAGGTGCTGCCAAAGTACCAGAATCCCATGATCTCGTTGGCGAGGGAAAATGGGATCACCAGCGTTGCCACGAGGATGTCCGCGCACGCGAGCGACACGAGGAACAGGTTCTGTGGCGCACGGAGCGCACGGCTCGTCAGGACTGCCACGATGACCAGAACATTTCCAACAATGGTGACTAAAATAATTACGGACACCACGAGTATGATGAACGCGGCGGGCGTCAGCGTGTGCGGCCACGGTTTGGGGCTGCTGGTGATGTTGGCATGCTGCTCCGTCGCATTGGTCAGAGTTACATCCATGCTGGGTCCATGCCTCCCGACAGCCAATTTAACGTTTCAAGAATTAACACCGACTCACCATAGTCCTGGTAGGAAAGGCGCACGTTACTTTAGGTAGTTTCCCCAATGCACTCAAACGAGGATGCAAGGAACCGTTGAGCTGCCAAGGTGTTTTGGTGATGCGCACTCATGCTTGCAAGGTAAGAGCTGTCCATCGTGACCACAAGGATGTTTTTATTCCAGGCGGTTTTGATTGGTCATAAACTCACGTCCAAAAAAGGAAAAAGTTGTAATCCAGAGCAGATCTGTTTTTTTTCTTTGACGCGCTCTAGAGAAGCACACACGGCTCTCCGCGTACGCGCTCCACACTGAACCGAATAATGTGATGTGCGCTTGAGCTCGAACTAATCACGTGACCTCATGCTGTAGTCCAGCCCCTCTCCAAACGCACACATAGAAATAAAGTGCTGTAAATGTACATCTGCTTTTCACTTCCAAAAGTCATCTCTTTCATCACTTACAGTTTAGTTAAATAATGTGCCCTGGATTTTATTTGAGTAGTGATGTTAACATTTTTCCTGCTTACATTTCCGGTCTTTGAGAATTCCTCAAGTTCCTCCGCTAATTCAACGACTTCTCTGATTTAAAAAACCCTCGAATGTTAAGAAAATACCTGCTCACTGGCCTCCTGGGAGAAATGTGCTGAGCAAGACGTTCAGATGTTCGAGTGCTCAAGCAGAGATGTGGATCTGTTCACGACAGCGCTGTCATTATCCCACAGGGTTAGTTGGAGGAGGACGACTGATTGCAGGGTGCATTTGTGTCCGACCAATTTCAGGGTGTGAAAGAGACGTGGCATCTTGCTTTCACTTGTGGCTTCTGGTTTCATGGTGTTTGTTTGGTAAAACGAATGAGAGGGAGAACGTTTTGTACATCATTGTTTACAATGACATTCTCTCGCACTTTGTTTCGCTTGCTCACTTCAGGGTAATGCTGGGTCTTCACGTGGTATCTTAAATCAAAACCTGCTTGGTTTAACGCTCTTTTATGCAGCAAAATGTATGACATGCTTTATATTTTAAAACTAAAAAGATTTGAGTTGTAAAAGGTTGCTGGTATCCAGGTGAGTTAAAGATATCACGCTTTGTGCTGAATGTAATGTTGAACTCTTCAGAAACTCTTATTAACTGATGATTTGATGGTTGTGGAATTGCACCAGTTAAATGCAACATTTACAAATCATTTGTTTAAAAGTGAAGATTGAGATGTTCATTTCTGCAGGTCATGATATGAAACGATGGTGCCGTGAGCTGTCTACAGATCGCTGACGGGTTCCTGCGTTTGCTTTTCTCATTTGTCCTTTCAGCCGACTGGATAAACAGGCACCTTTGACAGGAGGTGGGTGTACCTCCTCATGTTCCCCTCACTTCTTAAATCCTTCAAGGGACAGGACACCTTCCAAACTCTCTAAAGCTCTGACATCACATTACACTGTAAAAACATTTGCTGTAGTTATGCAGCTAGCTGCCAGTAACTTACTGTAGATTTATATTGATCTAATTTTTTGGCAACAGTGTGTTCAAAGATAAATGAACATTAAACATTGAACAAGTCTTAATCTTCACAGAAAAAATTAATAACCGGAAACCAGAAGTCCTCATCAACCTCTTTCTGTTCTTTTTCTCATTTTAGTTCCCAGAATGCTTTGCATGAGGTCGTTATTTACAGTTTTCTGTAAATTTAAAGACTTGTGTAATGTTCATTTATCTTTGAACAAATGTTTGCCAGTAATTACATAAATGTAAAAATCTACAGTAAGTTTCTGGCAACTAGCTGCAACTGTAATCTGGAGGATCAATGTTATCTGTCTTTTAAATTTACATTTAGGCAATCGAGAGATGGTTTTATCCAAATGATTTTGTGGAAAGTGAAAGTGGAGGACTTGTTGTATTGAGTAGCTTCTTATTCTTTTAATATAACCGACCCCCCCCCCCCCCATTCTCTCTCTCTCTATCTCTCTCTCTCTCTCTCCATCTCTCTCTATCTCTCTATCTCTCTCTCGTCTTTCTCCTGTCTGACCAAGCCTTATAGAAAATGTAGTGGTGCTTTGACAGCTTTCTCCGGTGGTTATTTTTGGAATGGAGGAGAAACTTGAACACTAAGTGTATAAGAGGAAGAGAGAGGGATGAACTGTGTAGACGGTGAAATGACTTTCCTGCATCGCAGTTCAGAATATTGATGTTCTATTATCATCAGCTTTTCCAGAAATCAACCACATGTTTGATATTCTCCCTTACTGACTTCACAGATATGTTATGTCGCAGCAGTTTTACCAATGCTTGATTATTATACATTTTCTTTAACAGAACATTCGCTGATCCTTGAATGTTCAAAATGTGTTTCTGTAACTGGAATTTCATAGCAATGTTTTAACTTTTGTACGGTTAAAGGGTATCTCTGTGATGTCCCCTAAAATATTTGTATTTGTGTTCAGAAGACGCCGGCTTAAAACATGTTGAACGTCATGTGGGTAAAAAGCTACTTTATTTAGTTTTTGAGATGAACTTTTCCTTTAAAACCTTGAAAGTGACCTCCATTATATCTGCATGAACCACGAGGAGCTACTAGCACAGGAGAACAATAGAACAGAACAGAACAGAACAGCAGACAAAAACCTATCACAGTGTAATATAAAACAAAAGTACAAGTACTGTGCATGAGGAGACTTCACATGTAGTCCTTCATGAATGTGTGATGCGTGCGTGCGTGCATGTGTGTGTGTGTGTGTGTGTGTGTGTGTCACCTTTTTCTGTGTGCAGTGAGCGTTTGTATCTAGAGTCTAGATTCTGGGATGTTTAGATTCCTGGCTATCAATCTTTAATGAAGTAATGGATGGACAGAGAGTCTGTCACGGAGGGTCATGTGACTGACCTCAACCTACCCACAGTTCCTCCTCATTATCGGTCACAGTGTCATTCCAGTATTCTGAAAAAGACCTCTTACAATTAACTTCATCATGCATTGATTGGCCGGTGTGTGAGAGAGAGAGAGAGAGAGAATCACAGAGAGCCCACATGAGAGAGTCTTAAAAATCAAAGATGTACCAAGGTTAGTCCCGTTACTCTTTAAAGCCTTTAAATGTGTTTAAGACATGTCAGATCAAAGACATGTAATAATGTAGAGTAAGACAATGAAATAAATGAAATAGCCTACATGTATTTCTTATACTTACAGATGCTTTTGCTTTTGTTTGTTCACCAAACGATGTCTCTTTGTGAAGGACGTCATTAAAGAAGAGACTTGTTGAATCAAAGCAGTAATGCAAAGTCGTTATAAGGACACACAAATATACAGAAAGAAAAAAGGATAAATTATTTAACAATTAAAACAACATCCCAAAAACATGCTTGAAAAAATATTTCTAAGTGATCTCTTCCACATCTAAAATAAAAATGTGCCAATTCATATTTGTGTTTGGGGAAAAAAAAAATGTTGATAGAAGTCACAGGTTAAAGTCTTCTCTTTTAATTTATTTGTTCAATTGTGTGTGTGTGTGTGTGTGTGTGTGTGTGTGTGTGTGTGTGTGTGTGTGTGTGTGTGCGTGCATATGTGTGTGTGTGTGTGTCAGTGTCATTGGGTATTATTCGGTAATCTCTGAATCATGCCGGTTCATTACTGCTGTCATCACTGATCAGATAAAGTAGCCAAAGTCAATTCGATACAGATTATGATTGTTTTAGCATTGCTGACAGTTTTCATAAATTCAGAGAGTAGTCGTGTGGTCAGTAGGTCGAATTTTAGTTCCTGATTTCACTGAGGAATGTTTAATGTGCTTGTGTAACATCTGTGGGGTAAAGATTGACACTATCAATATCATCAGTTTGATTTCCTTTGAGCAATCAAAATCATAAAATGTAGAATTATTCGTTGTTTTTTTATCAAATCTGCAGACTAAATGAATGTCTTAGGCTTGGACTGCATCCGAGATCCTTCAGTCTTTATATTATGACTTCATGTTATATTTTTACGAGACAATCGTGCTTTTTTTGTGTAAACCCAAAACACAAAGCTTGATGCATTCCAGCATGAATTCTGTTTGCTAAAATGTTTACAAAGTAGTCTTTCTAAACAGAAATTGTTCTTCACAGTCCACGCCGATTGACATTAAGATGTGTGTTTATTTAGGCATCAAACACTCGTTATTCTCAATGCAATCAATTCTCACGGCTATCTTTCATGATCGACTATCCTGTTTTATTTAAAATATGTGTGACATTACAAACGTCATTGACAAGTTTGTTTTACGTTTCCTGTAAAGTAAATGGCATTTTAAAAAAGCAATTTGGGATGAAATGAGCTGCACTTTATTGGTGTCATAAATCTCCTTCAGTCTTGCAGCACACAGCTTTAAATCACATGTGTGTTTGTTTTTCAGGTGGGTTTGAACTCCGACGGCCTGCGGTCTGTTTAGTTATCAGCTCAGTGTGATGGTCGGCCGAGCTTTCTGCAGATTCAAACTCCAGACCTCCTCAACCAGCACCAATGAATCCAAGATTTTCATCTCATCAATTCATCTCGAAACTGGCTGGGCTCCCTGTTCCTTCAGCTTATGTAATGCATCTCATTCTGCTCTTTATTAGCGCTGTAAATTCAGAACAATCACTCTTGCATGTATATTCTTTCATTGGAGGAGTGCATCTTATGAATGAAGAATAATGACACGAGAGAAGATAATGCTGGTGTTTGTTCTTTTTAGGTGTGTTTAATATTTGATGAAAATATGATTCATGTTCAGGGCATCCTGAAATCTAAACACAAGCATAATTGACTTTTTCATAAATAAATAAAGCCATAAAAGGCTAAATTCATTTTCGGCTGTACTTTGGAGGTTTCATAAATATTTTGTTGCTCCGGTACAGAAATATTACATCATAAAGAATGTTTTAGCTAAGAACAATATTGTCTCCTATTTTGCTTATCATTTAACCGAAGCCCTTTGGATTAAACTTTTTTAATAAAACTGAAGAAAATATGGAAAGTTTCGATATTCACAGAAAATGTAATATAACATTTCACCCCAAAATTAGGAAAATATATTATATATATATTAGGTTTCATTTATTTTATTGTAAAGGCATTACGGGATAAATTAAACAATACATATTTTATATAATAAAAAATATATTCGTTTTTCCCTAAATATTATATTCCATTCCATTTTTTAAATTTTTATTTATTTTTGGATGGAGTGCCTAAATATTATATATTTCATAATTTTTTATATATATTTCAGTTTACAATATTGAAATTTCCTATTTTGATGACATTGTCGCCCTGAAAATAGTGACTTTGGCCGCATTTTCTTCATGCAAAAATGTCTTCCTGTTTCTTGCTTTTGAATTTGGGCTATAATAAGACCTTTCTTGCCAGGTTTTCAAAGATCAACCCATAAATTGAGTGTGTTTCAGTCTTTAGTTACTAGGTTAAATCTTATCCATTAGATTAAATACATTTCAATCAAGAAAGATACAGTATATTATAATAATTGCACAGACCATCCCCAAAGATCAATCTGTGGTTAAAGTCAACATAAAATCAAAAGTGGGATTAAATTGAACATATATACTGTAGAGTGTAAATATATATATATATATAACTATCCAACAATCAATTCCAGAAGGATAAAATCATGTCCCACCCCACAGTTTTCATCCACAAGACATTTCACTCAAAAGAAACGACCATTGCTATTTCATGTCTACTTTGTGTGTATCCTAAACCAGTCAAATTTGAGCCTTAACCAGACGGGGCCATAAGCGTCAGTTTCTCTTTCATTTTCACTTCACAGATGATTTTTCTGGTGTGATTACTGATGCTGCTCATGTAGAGGTTCAGTGGAGGAAATCCTGCCATCATCTGACTCCCAGTCGTCCATCACAAATGATTTCTGGCGCGCTCGCTGGGACCAGACGCTGGCACTTTACCCTCATACCGCAATTATGGGATGTTTGGAGCATGACCTAGCAAAATTATCGTAATTATGGAGGAGGGAAATTAATGGATTTGCATAGACAATATGGTCGAATTTGAAGGGGAGACAGTGGGGGATGCACAATGGTGTTTCAGTTAGAGTTCAGTAGTGGCTGCAAAATATATTTGGACACAGAAATTAAAATCTTTAAACACATAAAAAATGTATTAGTAACGCTAAGTTAAAAATAATTGTTTTATAGTGTTTGTTTTTATATTGTATTCTATTCTTTTACAGTTCAGGCATATATTTGCATATATACGTAGCATAGCCTCTCTCTCTCCCTCTCTCTCTCTCTCTTCTCTCTCTCTCTCTCTCTCTCTCTCTCTCTCTCTCTCTCTCTCTCTCTCTCTCTCTCTCTCTCTCTCTCTCTCTCTCAGCCCTCTCTTGGACTTTGGACCATCTGGTGGAGTATGTCTGAAGTTCTGGGTTTGGTATCAGCTGTTTTGAAGATGACAGGTTCTCTCTCTCTCTCTGTAGTTCGCTGTCAGAGATGCAGGTGTTGCACAGATCCACCAGATGAATTGACTATCTTCTGATCAACATGCAGAATTCATATTCATGATTTAAAGGACGAGAACATTACTCTGATGTGCTGCACTTTTGATCATTTATTAGAGATAATGAGTCAGAATGTGTCATATGATTCTTGTATCAAATACCTTCACATGGTCAGTGAGAACTATAAGTTCAACATGTTCATCACTTCTGATGAAGAAAGAAAACTCTCAAAAATATCCCAAACAATTGGACTGGTTAAACTATTTATATAACTCTCAAGAAAACGCTTTTGTGTTTGACTAATAAAAGGACCGTACTGCTGTGAGAGGACCGAATATTTTGGATCAGGGTCAGTTATTTAATCTGTTTCCTGGATCTGATATAACCAGATTGTTCAACCATTTTCAAATGAAATGTGCAAATCTTCACTATGCTAAATGAGATGTGAATTGTTGCCAGGGCATTGATATGTGGTTGCTAAGGTATTCTGGGTGGTTGCTAGGTTTTAAAGAACACGCTGCAGGTATAGAGCTCACGGATAAAGCACGACAACACACATGTTCATCAGTGCTTCTTGTCATTCTAACATGTTCTTCAGAGCCCTTCTGAATGCACTGATGAGATCTGTTTGCTCTGTTCCCTGTCATTAACATCCTCGGAGCTTCGTGTCACTGATAATTGCATCTTTACTTACATCACATCAAGAGCCCATCCCCTTATTTCACACAGTTGGTTCACAGGATCTTGAGCTATCTGGAATATTGAACTAAAGACAATAAAGGAAATAGATTCTTAATTTAAAAAACAATGTAGTGAAGTGGCTCCATCTAGTGGACAGGACATTAACATCAAATCTGTCACATTATGACATCATTGGAAAATGAATCCATGTTTAAATGAATCTCCATTTAATCAACAAATAAATCAACAAATAATCTGGATTATTGTTTATACATTTGTTTGTTAATTTATTTATTTACTTCAATGTATATGTGGCGACACTGATCATGCCTGTTTGTTTGTTTGAAGGAAAATACCTATTATAATCGACACATATCATTTTATAATTCAACATATCACCATGAATGACCTCAAATCTTTACCTTAAACACACCAGGTAAATGTTTTTTTTTTCATTTTTCATCATTATCAGATCCTTTTAACCAAAAATGCCTTCTAGAGATTAATTTGCATTTGAACTTTTCAGCGTTTTGCCTGATTCATCACTTCTGTCACATGGATAGATGGCATCAGATGTTTCAGATGTAATAAAATGTCTGTTTCCCTTCGGGGAATGACTGAAAATCATTTGTATAAACTCAGGAGTCACGCAGCTCCAGTGACTTTGTTAATCTTTAAACATCTCTAAATGTCTGATAGGTTCTCTTGGGAAAAGTAACAATGGCTCTATTATAGAAAGAGTTTAGTAACATGGTTTTGTTTTGTCTTATAATTATTTACCTTTTAGGCAGATTTATGACTATTTGTATTACCACAGTTTAACCACATATACCATGGTGAAACCAAAGTAGATTTGTGGCTACTGTGATTTTACTTCTAAACACTAAACATTTTCACAAGGGCTGCCGTGGACTAATCTAACATATTTTCAAAGTCAACCTGAAAGCAAAACTCATATTCTGATTTAAACTGACCTTTTCACCGAGAAAAATGCATTCTTTCACTTTCAGCTCTTTGGAATTCGCTCTCTTTTTCCATAGAAGCTCATGTAGGCGGCATTATCAGGACAATTTTTTGAAGAGGAAACGGATTGCGTACTTTGGAATCTGACCGTTCAAAGGAAACGTCCAAAAACCCAAACACACAGAAGATAAATATAACACACGAGATGCACACACAGACGTGCGCTTCTTCAGAAGTCCTCTGCACTGGCATAACTTGTTTTGAGGCGAGTGACATCACCACCTAACTGTATTTGAATCTCTCCGTCAGTAAGCCACTTCTCTCCAACTCTTGAGCAGAAAGAACGTATTCCTGTCGAACACATGGAGACCGGAGCGTTTGAAGAGCACCTGCTGTGTCCCATCTGCCGTGAGATCTTCATAGATCCTGTTCTTCTTCTCTGTTCTCACAGCTTTTGTTTGGCCTGTCTGGATCAGTACTGGGTGCACAGCAGCTCACAGATGTGTCCCGTGTGCCGGACGGAGTTCTGTATGGAGCATCCCCCCTGCAATCGAGCTCTGAAGAACCTGTGCGAGGTGGTCTTACAGGAGAAAGAGAAGCAGGTGTCAGAAGATGCTCAGGAGTTATTCTGCGGTCTCCACGGAGAGAAGCTGGAGTTCTTCTGTCTGGAGGACCGGCGTCTCGTGTGCGGCGTGTGTTTGATGGATGATCCGCACATCAGACACGCGTGCAGACCTGTGGAGGAGAGCGCAGCGACTCTCAAGGTAGATTTGATTTTTTATCTAAGTAAGGGTTTCAAATTCACTTTGTGACATTTTTTAAATTACACAACCGCACCATTTTAAACGGTCTCTGCAGGAGGATCTCAAAACAAACCTGAAGTCACTGAAAGAGACGGTCAAACTCTTAAAATCACAGAAATTCATCTGGAA
Source organism: Triplophysa siluroides (assembly GCA_006030095.1). Lineage (NCBI taxonomy): Eukaryota > Metazoa > Chordata > Actinopteri > Cypriniformes > Nemacheilidae > Triplophysa > Triplophysa siluroides. The sequence goes on from VCII01000624.1 coordinate 9,416,171, forward strand.
TCAAAATGCAAAGCACATAAAGGTCAAACAATCACTTCAATTCATTCAGATGCAGGTAGACAGATGGCTGTTTTTGCAGTTTGATCCTTAACTCTCTGTTCTGTAACAGAGTCAAGCCGAGAAAACAGAAGCACACATCAAGGAGGAATTCGAGCGGCTTCGCCGGTTTTTAAGAGATGAAGAGGCGATGAGGATAGGTGCTCTAAAGGAGGAGAAAGAACGGAAGATGAAGATGTTAGACGATCAGATCGTAAAGATTAACAGTGACCTCACATCTCTCCTGGAAAGAATCCAAACCATTGAAGACGAGATGAAGACTCAAAACATCTCATTCCTGCTGGTGAGACCACTTATTTACAATGCCTTCAAATCAGTTATTTACAATATGTGTGTTGCCACATTTGAAATATGGAGAAAAAATGACGGATAAACTTCTAAAATTGACTGTAAAATCTAATTTCGTTTACTCGGCACCTTGTGAATCTTCATTTGATTCTAACAGTACAGAATTTGTAAAAATGAAAATGTCTGAAATGCATGATTCATAAAACAAAAATTCTACCATGATTTTGTGGTTGTTAAAAACAAGGTTTTTTGTTGTTATTTCCATGAATATCTGCGGATGTAAGAACTACAGAGGTCCATGTGAAAGGTAAGCGAGATGCTTCTTGTTGTTTGTGTTTGTTTTAGCGATGATGTCATATGTCTCACTGTGGATGTTCTTACAGTATTCCGTCGTCAGATCCATGTCTCCAGAAGCTGTCAGAAGGAGTGATTGATGTGGCAAAGCATCTGGGAAATCTGAAGTTCAGAGTATGGCAGAAGATGACGGATGTCACTCAATACAGTAAGTATTTTGAGTTTTATATATTATAATTCTGTGTTTTCTTCCGTTTCATTTGGTATGTACAGCACTTTGGTCAACCTGTGGTTGTTTTAAAATGTGCTATAGAAATAAATAAAAGAAACAATATTCATATTTGAATATTTTCTTTTCACATGTGTGTCAAACAACGCCACAAACAACGTTTAATAGATTTGATCGTCTCTGTTCATGTACAGCTCCTGTTATCCTCGACCCCAACACCGCTCATCCGTGTCTTCATCTCTCGGGCAGTTTAACCGATGTGATGTTTGGTCAGTGGAGTCAGCAGACTCGGGGTCATCCTGAAACATGTGACGGGTACACAAGCGTCCTGGGTTCTGAAGGCTTCAGCTCTGGGACGCATTGCTGGGACGTTGACGTTGGGGACAACACAACCTGGGCCTTAGGAATGATCTCAGAATCTGCCACCACGACCAGAGACCGTTCACCCAGTTCCGGTTTATGGCGCGTAGCTTATCACAACGGTAAATACGGTCAGGGAGAATCAGGGGAGGTCCTGACGCCCCTCGCGGTCAAACAGAAAATCCAGCGAATCAGAGTCCAGCTGAACTGGGACGGCGGAGAATTGACCTTCTTCAATCTTCTCACGAACACTCACATCTATACATTCAAGCATGTGTTCACCGAGAGAGTCTTTCCGTACTTTTGTAACATGTGTCCGTCTCAAGCGCTCAGGATCTTGCCAGTTTAAGCATCTTGTCACAGGAACAGAAGTGTGACATTGTTTTATTCACGATCACTTCCGTTTATTTCTCGAATAATCTTGTGGATTCTGTTGTACTGTTCGAGTTACGACTTGACTGTAATATTCCTTGTAGCGTGACAAGTGTGATTGTGTAAAAATGATGACACCTCGTCCACATGTGTCATTTTGACCCTGTTGATCCCTCCCACCCCACACACAAAAAACATGGCACACACAAGCACACACTTTGGCACAATTCTTTAAATATTTTGTATCCTATATTGTTTGTGCATTCTTTTAAATTACCCCTTTATTAGACATTTGCATGTAGAGAAGAGGTTTGTTTACCTGAGGTGTTGTGCAAGAAGCTTCATGTTTTCCTTTTGTTTCAACACATTCCTTACAAATAGCTAGTTTACACCACTGATCTCTTCCTACAATCATTGTATTCCTAAGCTAAGTTTGTTCTTTACATCTTTAAATCCTTTACATTATTATATACAAATATGCAGAATAATATTTTTTATAAATGATCAATAAACAATCTGTGTAGAACGTTTGCTTCATGAACAACAATGTACCGATGTATCTCCATCACACAACACACACTTTCAACAGTCTCAAACATGTTATGGCAAACAGCCCTGATGACTTTTTGTTTAGATAAACAATCAGACTTGATATCAGATTAGACTCCTGACTGTTTAAAGAACAGCAGAAATAAGGGTTTTCTATCTCAAAGGCATTTTTCAGATGTGTGCCTTATATGCTGTCTGTTGTACATCACTTTAAAAACATTTAACTTCAAAACTTTGGTTCAAGAGCTATATGCTACAATGTTTAAGTTAAATGAAACTTGAACTTAAATTATACTAAACTGACTTATAAAACAAAGTTGAAATTGATTCAACTAGATTGTTTCAAGTTATATGAAATGCAAGTGAGTTGTAAAACCAACTTGATAAAACTTATTTAGGTCAGAGTACAAATCTGTGTGATTCTTGTCTCATTGAGACCTCATTATGTTCTGTTACCCTTTACTTCCGTTCCTCGCTGTAAACTCTGTATAAAGTCAAAACAGTGGCTGTAAATAGAGCGTAAGCCTTCTTCTGAAACACCGGTTACACCAGTCCTACTATGCAAAGCAGCCTGAATACCTGTGTACTCGTCTTGACGTATTATTATAGAGAAAAGTTTTGACATTTCTTTCTTAGTAAAACACATTCAAGTGATACTTAACCATTGTTATGTTCAAAATAAAACCTACAGAACTGGTATTATTAGAACTGCAAATTACACTTAAGAAATGTTGTACTTACTAACTTATATCAGTCATAACATTTCTAGGTCATCCATATAATCCTGTCTGTGAATTTTACACAACCTGCACATTTAAGTTGCCTACTATCCTAGTTTTATACCGAACATATAATGAAATTCATTAAATACAAGCTGCAGATGTGCTATGGGGAAAATAGCAGGCTTAAATCACATAGTTCTTTACCTTGGTGCAATGTATTTATATAGATAATAAATGCACACCTGTTACTATAGTACTATAGATATGGATAGTAAATATATCTGTTTTATGGATGCATTGCTTTTAACCCGCCCAAGGAACTGAATAAATGTACTTGTTGCATAATCAGGTCACAATGCGGCTGTAAACACTCGAACAGCGCAAGAGAACAAAACAGACTCCAGCTCTCTGTCTCCCTCTAGCGACCACACATAGAACAACACACGGTTTCGTTATTATAGTTCAGATTAGATGTTGCTTTGACTTATAAACTGTCTGAATATGATGTCCTCTTGAGTAAAACAGCTTTTCAGAAATACTATGATTTTCCTGCAGATAGTTTTTTAAAGCAGATAGGAGACGTGTTTACGCAGCGCTGCGCACACCGATTGGAATGTGACATTGAAGTATCGCGAGAGAAGGTCGAAAATGTAGCTTTGCAAATCGCTCTCGCGATATCATACGCCGATCGGTCGCTGTAACTCAGAGGTTGTGCCCGGGGTTGACTTTCACCGGCGAGGATGTGTTTAAAGAGCGATGGAGATGATGGGTATGTGTCGTTCTCTCAGTATCGTGCAATGCCCGTGTAAACAACTGCAGGACTCACTCTTCGAATCGGTGTTTGTCTGACACACACGACACCTCCCGGGTTATGAGTACAAACCAAACAGTAAATGTGTTGACGTGTATTTATGTTGTACATTTATTCTCATAAGAGACTTGCAAACTGTTTCGCTTCATGTTTGTGCTAAACTTAATTCGTGTGGTGTTGTTGAAAGGAGGTGTAACACATATATGTTGGGAGCGGATTTTCTGTTAGGAAAGTGCAGTATGGCGTCTAACCACTAGGAGGGGCTGGTTGACCCGAATCATGTTCTGACAGGTGAAGGGGTTTGGCTCCACCCCTTTTGTTTACAGGATATCTGTAATTCTCTATTTAACCTTCACATTTCTATAAGCACTCTTTGCACTAGTCTTAAAAGTAGATTTGTTAAAATGATTGACGTTTTGTCTGTTAACACTTCCTTAACGTTTTGTTTTCACTTCTACACCAGTGACTTCCATAATTCTTTCTATTACATTTTTGCATTCAGTTAAGCAATGGACATTTTACTAGAGATTTCAATGATGACTACAGAACAGAAAAAAATCCATTTCTCTAATGTCATGTTTTATGTTTATCATTTTAACTCGATTATACATACATGCACATGTAATCATTATACAGATCCTTATTTAAAGATCGTTGTATAGATCAGTAGAATACATTTCACAGTGTATTATATCTTCGAGCAATTGTGAATGCAATGAAAAGAGAACAAGTATCATTCAGATGCACATCGAACATTTTCCTCATAGTATCCAGGGTTGGTTATGTTCCCAGAAGGACCGTATTGACCAACAACATAAACTGTGCGTCCATCAGTAGCCAGTCCTACTCCAACTTCTTTAGTTGATTTCCACACAACTTGGGTAAAGTGTCCTGAAAATGATATATATATATATATATATAAATCATATACTGTACATAAAAATGAAATCTCTGAATTAATTTAAGTGTCAATAGCCAAGTAAAAAAAATACAAAAAGGAAACTTTATAGTGCAAACCTGTCTGGGGTTGATATCCTGATTTTTCGAAGTTGTAATCTTTAATCTCGCTGTACCAGGTGTCTACAGGCTTTTTACCTGGAAAATACAACACAATAAATGTGTTAAATGATTACGGAATGAATGCCGTGCGCTCAGTGCTTTGTTCCTGTTTACATTTAACTCACTTAATGGCAAATGATCATTAAATTCATTAGGATTATACCATGGTCTGTTTGAATACTGGATTCCGGTTGGCTGGAAGGTGTGCATTAAAAGCCTTTAACTCACGGGTAGCTCCAGTCAGTTTGATTACATTTAAAATGAACTGACAAAATAACCTTAATTTCACCTGTTTGATCTAAAATGACACCGTAAACATCAATCAAAGTTTTAACTTGGCAAATAACCATGGTATAAGTGAGATAATCCACGGCTAGCCATGCATTAAATGATTTTAATTCACTTTGCGGAGGCAATAATAAGGTATTATGTTCATATTTATTTTACCTGTCAGCTTCTTTGGTTTGGAGCTGAAAGCATAAAATATATTTTCTCCGTTGTCTGTGTCACTGTGTTCCATGCACTTCTTCCTGAAAATATGATCTGCCCACAGTTGAGCTGAAGCACACAGCGTATCGCTCAGTCTCAGATCTGGGGCTTGATGTTTTCTTCTGTACTCGTTGTGGGTCTCCAGAAACTCATTCTTAAAGCTTTCATCTATTGAGAATCACAAAACCAAACTGAGAACATGCCAAGATGCATGAAAACATATTCATTTTTTTATTCTTCTTAAACCAGGTAAAAACACAAGTATGTTATTGTTCGAAAATAAATATGAATTTGTTTTCTTTCCTCAAATAAAAAAATAATATATTTTTATTTGTAATTTTGGAGAAATGTTGTCAGTAGTTCACAGAACGATAAAAGATGATCATTTTACCTAAACATGTATCTATAAATAATTAAAAAAATAATTGGGAGTGATCTCTTAAGAGTTATTTATGAAGAGTTTGGTTCCAAAATGAGATAATTAAAAAAAAATCAAAGATATTTTTTTATTATGTTATCATGTTTTTATTGTTTTAGTTAGCTGTATTTTTTTAATATTTTTGAAAGATTTTAAAGATCTAATTTTGGAACCAAACTCTTCATAGATATATAGCCAGGAGAAAAATAGGAGACCATTTCAACATTCAAAAACAGGTTTGTTTTTGTGTTTTGTGAACTACTAACAATATTTCTCTCAAATTTCAAATAAAGATTTTGTTTCTATTTGCAGAAAATGAAAAATTGAGGAATAGTTGAAAATAACAGAAAAGATGCTCTGTATTTTATCAGGCCTCTAATACAGCAAAGAAAATAAGTTCATTCAATTTTAAGCAACACAAAAGTCATATTTTTACATGTATTTAGGAAAAGTTCGAAAATGTTTTATTATGTGAAAACCTGGATTTTTATCACAATTCTCATGTGTCTTGTCATGCCGTCAGTCTTTCACATTGCTGTTGAATGACTTGAGGTTTGATTTTATTGAAATGTAACAGACACTGGACTGAAAGGACCACAAAACATCTAGAAATGATGAAAATGGCTGTATATACCAGTTGACAATTCTATTATTTTACAATACACTTTTAAAAAATGAATAAAGAGAGAGTTGACCCACCTGCCATGGCCGCTGAACTATAAGCTGTAAATAAAAAAGCATGTACATGTAAGTGCAAACATCAGACAGAAGCGTGTAAAGATGTGATGTGATTGTGATAATACCTTGTGTTGTCTCGTGGAGCTGTACGGATGTGGCTCGGGTCGAGTCAAAGCTGTACACGTGTTGATGTTTGTGTTTGTGTTTATATACTGTTAGCAGCTTCACCCCCCAGCGTTCAAGACCCACCATTAACATTCCTCATCTCCATCTCTCTCATTGTAAAAATTGGGTAAACTGGTCTCATTTTACACAGGATATGTTCCAGGTAACTCCAGTGGATTCTCTGGAAGCTGTTCATTAGGGCATCCCTTTTGTATGTGTATCAGTTTACTTCATGTGAACTTGTTGATATGGGCTGTTAGTGTAGAATTAATTTCAGTCCAAATGTAGTCTCTAAACTACTTACTCACTAAACTAAACCTTGCTCCCATCATGGATGCAGTCATAGAAGCTGGCAAGGTGTTAAAAAGGAAAGAGAAAAGTATAGGAATCATCATTTACATTGCAAGATATAAAGATTAACATTTGAAATAATTAACATTTGAATACATTTATTTTTAAAATAAATCGAGAAAGAATGAAGTAATGAAATCAAAGTGTTAAACTGGCACATGAGGCTTCTGGTTTGATTTTAAAGGTGGAGTAAATCTCACAAATACATGTCAAGGTCACATACTACTACTAAATAGCCATAAGAACAGTAATGTTTTGGGCGGGGGGGGTGTAGAATTAAAAATAATCACATTACCATAATGTACCTGATTATTGTGTCATTTCCATTAAGGCTGTCACGAAATTGAGTTGGCTAACTATAAATTGTCTATTAAATAATTGTAATTATGGCGATCTGTTTAAAGGCTTTGACAATTTTAACAATTAATTACAATTAATTTATTAAATGAATAAAATATAGATGCATTAAGAAATGAAAATTCTGTAAATAATTAGTAATATTCCCTATATGGACCTTAACAGAAAAGACCGTCTTAACCAAAAATAACTGATATGAGGATGATGTCGTCTTGCTGTGTATGCAGCAAATCTGGAAACACTTTAATAAAACTCATAAACACAAAAAATGCAAATCAGATAGATCTCAAATGATGAAGAACTTTTCAAGGACGGTGTTGGTAAAATGCTGCAGATCACCCTGGTTTTCCAAGAATTGTGATTATCTGAAATAATTGCGATGAGACGATTATTCAATAATTGTGACCAGTCTAATTTCCATTATTCTCAAGAGTAATATTCTAATCTAGCCATTCCTCGTCATTTATGATTCATTGGCAATGGAAAGTATTCCCAGACTCAGCTTCAAACATTAGATGCATGCGTGTGTGGAGACCAGTCAAATAATTATAGGGAAGTTTAAAGAACGGTAGTCACGCAAGTGGCTTTACAAGTCACATAGTAAAATGCAAAACCACCGTGAGATTTCTGTTTGGCAGGTGTGTGACTGCATGTCACGCATGTAGGATGTTTTTTAAGGAATCACAAAGTGTCTCTGTGTATATCAGAAACATTTGTGGCTGGACGTTTGCGTACATTATAACCAAATCATTACTGTTGTGTTTTCATTTTTAAACAGTGTTTGTGGAAATTCACATCCTGTTTTGTGTTTTCAGGTTTTCAGACGTACACCGGTGTTATTTAGAAAGTACTGAGTTACATGACCTACATGAAAACACAGCAGCACTCTTTCTGTGCGCTTTCTGCTTCACAGCTTCAACACACACATCAACAACATGTTTTTCACAGAATATCTTTAGCACACCAGCGTGTCTGGGAGCTCCTGTTGTGTAATTATAGTGTTTGCAAGATTCTTTACCCAAAAATATGCTTATACATTTTCCTACAAGAATTTCAATTTTAGTGAATGCATGGTATACATTGAATGATGAAATAACATTAAGATGTCTGTCTACAAACTGTGTACAGTACCACAGCTGATCCACAAAGATGTGTTATTATAGTTTTGATTTGAGTTTTATTCATGTTTTAAATACGCTTTTATTTTTTGTTTTATTTTTTTGTGTTAACTTAAGTATGGTTACTTTGGTATATGCTTTTGTCATTTTATAATTGATTGGTTGATTTTTAATGTTGCTATATAAGATTAATTTATTTTTATTTATTTATTTATTTAAGTTATAATTTTACTGCTTTAAACTTACTTCAGTTTATTCTTGAGGCAACAAAGAGTTAAGTTTTTCCAATCATTTTGAGGTCAATCTTTTATTTGATTTCAATGAACAGGAACGTTTTCAAGGTTTTAATTTTAGTAAACTAAAATAACCTTGGTCCAGTTCACTTGATGTTTAAAGACGTTTGTTATGAAAATCTCTTAAGTGCTCTATATATTTTCTGTGTAGGGTGCAAGACCATTAGATGTTTGTCCAGTCATTGCATTCGGTCATTTGCGCAAGACACATTCAGCATCATCATCCATACAGCATATTGTTTGAAAGCATTTGTGGAGGTCATTAAATTGCCTATAACACCATTTTGTTTCTCACTGTTTAAAAATTGTGTTGCGCAATATCTGCACTAAACTGCTACAGTAGGAATAGTTCTTGTATCTAAAGATAAACAAAACAGAAGACTTTTTAAACAAAGTAAAGTTAGATTTTGTGTGCACAACCATATACTTCAGTGTTAGATGGGCTTCTGGCCTGTTTAGAGGACATGTGTAGTTTTGATTTTTCACGTGATGTTGTTGAAGTGTGTTGGGTGTAATACTCTGTGTAGCATGAAGGGGGCGTCACACACTGCACAAGAAGCCAGAAAGCCAAACTAGATATGCATTACTAAAAAACTGCATAAAGGAATTTTATTTTATCCTTGCTTAGCTCTGCAAATAAACAACAAAGCAACCATAAATATTCAATCCTCTATGTTTTTTTCAAAGCTCATTTGTATGAAAAGGACACAGGGCACCCATCTGTGTTTTAGTATTCCCTTTGCAGTGCTTTTAGTTTGATTAAACATGTTTCTTTTCTATCGGTGTCCTTGATATGATGTGCAAAACTTTCAAGCCGTGTGATCTTCAGAGACCTCATTATATTGTAACCCCGAGTCCAATGCCACTGAGAAACAATACCAAAGATATCATAACTACTGTGTTAAAAGATTAGATGGCGAAAGGCCTGACAACAATTGAATCATGTTTTATTAGTCTAACTGGTCAAAATCTTACTGTAGTCATTGTTACAGCGTTATTCTCTGTCCCTCTTGTCATACAGATGTTTGAGTCATAGATTTGTGATTTCAGGTCAGGAACGGTCACGTCCGGCTTGCCATCTCTGAGCTCCAGACCAGCGTGAATCTAGCCAACAGTCCATCCAGAACCCTGTCAGTGAGAACCGTCCTGCTCCACTACACTACTGGTGATAAAATACACTTGTACAGACTTTAATACTGTTTTGGATTCATTATTTAGGACGATGCCTGTGTAATATAACTTAAATTGTATGTAAGCAAGTGTAATTCTATATTTAACCAATATAATGTTCAACACTAATAACTACTGTATTGTATTAAACTTTAGAATGAATTCTTATATAAAATAGAATAAAAGCTTATGTAAAAATTAAAACACAGTACAACATTAATGGTAAACATTGTATTTTTAGTAAGGTGAGAGAGGATTAAGACCATTTGATCAATTAACTCATATTGTTTTTTGGGATTATTAAAATATTATTTGAGGTAAACGTGACTTTGAATACATGAACATGACTCTATTTGCACATGTTTGTGCGTGCGTGTGTGTTTGCTTATGTGCGTGCGTGTGTGTTTGTACGTGTGTGTGTGCGCGCGTGTGTGTTCTTAACTGCAGCGCGCTTCTTTAAGTCTCGATTTGCATCCCACATCTCATCTGTGTCAGTTCTCATTTCCCTCTGGACTGTAATCTTCAAGCGTAATGAGCATTAGTTTTCATTAAGCACCTGTCTGTATCTCTTGTTCTCAGTAACTCACACAGACAGACAGCAGGTCCTGCGCTCGTTCATTCTTTCCTGCCGTGATTTAGTTTTGCGATTGAATTAACTTTGCAGTTGAAGAGTTAAAACTCTCGTCTGACAAAACAATGGTCTGCTCTCCATCAATGCATGCGGCGCATGTTTTATTGTTTCTGTCAACATTGAAGTGCCTCGTACATAACAGCCTGAGTTTAACGTTGAGCTTCCCCGGGTTGAGTTTGATATTGTATGTTGATGTGAGGGGGCAGGAAAGGCCAAACAAGATCTGTAATGTCACACGGAGTTTTCTTTTTAGTCGGCTCTAAATTAGATGATACATGTTTCAGATGGACACGGTCTGAAATGATTGTGCGTTGCGTCCCGAATGCAAGTTAAAAAACTGTCCGAGTAAATAATAGTTATAGGATGTGCAAACTGGTTAAAATGAGAAGACTGATTCTCATTGAGTTTCGTGTGGGTCTGTTTTCTGTCCTGCTGTTGTTTTCTCCGTCCGTCAGTCTGTTTGTGAGAGTAAACTGAGCTTCTTTTGTCTCTGACTGTTGTTTAGTCTGAAGTTCAAAGCTGTCTGGACAGAATGGAAGCGCATTAGGATCTGTCTGATCTTCAGAAACGGGTGCATGTCCACTTCAAAGCAGACGCCGCCGCAGAAAAAGGACATCCCTGCATTACCATAGCAAAGAGAAGATACGGCGTAATGAATTCAACTCTTTATCACAGACTACATCTATATTCATGACATTCTAAATACCATACATATTTATCATATTGATACTATAACACTACAGTAAATGACTCATTGAATTGATACATGTGAATGAATTATTACGTCATGTACACACCACAGTACTGATAACGTTTGACAACCGCCCGACAGAAAGTCTTTTTAGGTGTTTTGAAAAGCTTTGAATGAGAATTTGGAGGCACCGGTTTTTGGTCTAAATAAGATGATGTATGTTTATGATCTGCAGGGCTGAAATTATTGTTAGAGTTAAAGCGGATGTAACACACACAGTTTCTCCCAATCTCATATTAATCTTCAGTACCTATACAGTACTATTGCATACTTCGTATCTTCAAAGAGTCTTTAGTTTGATCACGTTTATAAAAGACGTGTTCGATTATTTCCGGAAAAAGACGAGCTCCTGGAGGCGTGTGGAGGGGCAGAACTAAATCACGAGCACACAACACATCATCGCATTATCCCTGCAGAACTGTCGATGCACTATAAGTTTGTGTTGTTTGCATTATGCACGTACACGCAAACAAAACACAGACATATGACTTAGTTTGACTTACCGCGTGCGGTTCATGTCCGGCATCTATTAGCACTGGGACGGCTCCATATATCAGTTTCAAACCATCTCCAAATGCAACGTTTATATAACATTCATCACCCAAATGCAGTGAACAAACACAGCTGAACTTCGCGAACGAAGGAGCACATTGATGGACGTGCTCTTCCTCCCGCTCTCGGTGGTTGACGCGTGGGCATGCTTTTCCAGGAGATTTGTCTAATAAGGGACTAAGAAAAGTTTTTACGAGACGGAATTATGTGTTTGAGAAAATCTTTTCGAGACCTTTACGAACGCTGGGGGAGTGTATCGAGCACAGAAATACTACGTCATACGTCCAACTTGACCATGTCAAGCTTGAGAAGCCAGCACGTTTAACATCGTAAAGAAGTCAGAATGCATGAAACACCGTAGCACCTCCCCTTTAAAAACTTTGTTGAGTACATGAAATTGTTAAAGTATGGCCAAGTCTCGAAAAAGCTCCGGATGAGAATTTAAAGGCAAGGATAGTGACTATTTAGTGGCCGCACATCATGAAAGGAGATGTTGTCTGAGACGGTGACCCGCAGGACTGAAGATGCCTGTTGATGTGATTTATTTGGAGGGTTTACAAGAGCACATAAGAGCTCTCCATTTCTGAGAATCAAGAGAGAGAAGAAGAGAGGGATTGAGAGTCGAGAAGTGATAACGTTTCTCTGATTAAGGGACGTTTGTCCTCGATCTACTTCAGGAATCTTTTGTGTCGAGAGCATCTGCGGTCGAATATAAGTAGCTGAAAATAATATCACACATGAAGCTTTTTACATGTCATGTGCAATACAAAGTACCCCACGTTCACTATTCTGCGGGAATGTTTAACACTTCTTTTCCGGTTCACTCATATCGTGCGGTTGAGTGGATTCGAGGTGTCCCGTGAAATCTGAAAGCTTTTAATATGACTGTCTGAGGACGGAGGTGTCCTGAATAAGCTTCTGATGACTGAAATCTCCCTCAGTCACTAAACCTGTGAGTTTATCATCCCCACCCAGAGACCACGTCACGCATCTCTGTATTAGCGTCTCTAAATCTTTTCCGTCATATTAACAAAGAGTGTAAACTGTCGTGTGTAAACGGCCGGATTTAGTTCTCGTTTCTGTTAAACGGTGAAGTGATCGGTGATCGGCAGTGACTCTGATGGGGATCTGTTTGGCATCTTTGCAGCAACTTTCACCCGCGGAGAAACGAGATCAAGCCGTTAAAAGCTTTTTCAGATCAAGCTGTTAAAAGCGATAAAAGAGGTATTGCGCTAAAAGTGATCAATAATGTCAATCATGTTAGTATGCTTGTCTAGAAAGGCTCGAGTTCGGTGGAATAGTGAAGAATAAGAAGCCGACAAGTGACCTCTAACGGTGACACTTTACATCAAGGTTCCCTTCATAAAGCATTTATAAATGTGTTCATTCATGATTAATAAGTCATTTACAAATGCATTATAAAGCAGTTAGAACTGCATAAAAAAGGGGGATTCTAACGAAATACCGGCCAAATAGTGAGCCATGTTTAACTTTATGACATAATGTGATATTTTCAAAGCTCTCAGACATATGGTATTAATCTTGCGCAATGCGACATCTGCTTACATTTATTTAGGCACTTAAATAAAATAAAAATATACTTTTATTGTGTGACTGTATGAAGCTTTACATTGTTGTGTGGTTTGTTAAGAAAGGACGATATTTTGCCGTGATACAACTATTTGAAAATCTGGAATCTGAGGGTGCCAAAATCTAAATATTGAGACAATGGCCTTTAAGGTTGTCCTTAGCAAAGAATATTACTCACAAAAATAAAGTTTTTATATATTTACAGTAGGAAACATACAAAATATCTTCATGAGCTTTACTTAAAATCATAATGATTTTTGGCATAAAACAAAAATGTATCTTTTGCTTTTTTATTATATTGATTATGAATCTTGTGTACTTCATGAACTCTTGACTGGCTCAAGCAAACTGATAATTCACTTTATCACAGCATGCATATGATCTTTACACTTGATCCTAAGTCGCATGTGTGATGATGATGGTTGTTGTTTGTAACTGTATATAAAACATCGTTGCTTCACATTAAAATAAATAGTTGGTTGTCAAATAGTTTGTAGTTTGTTGTCTTTTCTCATTCCCACAGGGATCAGTGCAGTAATTGGCATTTATGATGCTTCCTATACACATATAATCTTCTATTAAAAGTCTTGTTTAATCTTTTCTTAAACTCAAATCTTCCTTCACGGAGCTCAAACAAATCCTCTGTGAATGATCTGTTTTCGTGGAAAATGTGATTTTTACTGTATAAATAGTTCCTCATTAAAGCCTCAAATAGAAAGAAATGTGTGCTGTTGTTTTTGTTTTCTTTCTGTACTAATAGCTCAGGGAGTCAAAGCTCTTCTGTACATGACACTGCCCGTCCTCTTCATCTGAAGAATCACTTGAACTGACAGGACACGTGACGTCAAATAACCCACAGGTCAAACCTGATAAAACAAGCCAAACCTGCTGGTGGAGAAAATGAGGAATATTCCAGATCGTGTGCAGCCGTAGCACATTAACTACAGGTCGAATCCCAGGAGGATAAAGCCCGGGGACATCTCCAGTTCATAGATCACACACCTGCACGATTTACATTCACAGCAGACGCTCTCATTCAAACTGATAAATGAGGACGCGTTTAACATTTAACATTACAGTCAGCACTGTACACACATCTATGTTTATAGGTAGAAACAGTAGTGAAGCCCATAAGAAAGAAAAATCACACATGAGATCTCGGTCACGTCTCTGTTATTTCTCCAAGACATCAATGAGATTAAATCGAGAGACGTTTGCTCACGTCTCATCTGCATCTCAGATATTTGTCCTAGAAAAAAGTACTCGTCATAGATTTCAACCGTTACATTCTCATTTGTTTCTCTTTGTATTTCTCCCATTTCTCTTTATGTTTCAGGAGAGAGATGTAGAGATGGAGAGATGTTCTCTGTGGACTGATGCTGAAGGGTTTTGCACCGGGTGCAGGATTATATACGGCCTCTCTGGACACTAACCGGCCGTTTCTCTTACGCCGACCCCGCAGGACATCAGGTCAGGGTACATTGCATTATTGACAAAGCTGTTGTATTGTCTCTCTATATAGCACACCGGTGATATACATCACATTACACTTTTATATCGCTGTGTTTTCCTTTCTCCTCCTCATTTCCTTTTTATTACATACAAAAGAAGCAGCATATTCCTCAAATGTTCAACATTGTTGTTTTGCAGAAGAAAGAGCCATTGAAGTGACATGAACGTGAGTAAATGATGATGGAATTCATATATTTCCTAAAGAAGGAGATTATTATGAGAGTGTAGTGGAGTAGGCGGGGCGAGACCGTGGTTCGAGACCGGTGAGTAATTGTGAATAAGCGCCAGCTGTGCGCACACCGGGCTCGAATCACGTAGGAGATTGGGAGCATATAAAAGGGAACGAGCGACCGGACCGTCACTGAGAGAGGACCGGGCCCGAACTTATGTTTGTATTTATAGTTATGTTTGTGTTGCCGGCAGTCGTCCGTGAGGGGCTGCCGGCTGTCTTTACTTTATTAAAACTTTATTTAAATGTTTGCCGGTTCCCGCCTCCTTCCTTCCCTTTTATTGAGATTTGTTACGGAGAGGATTCTGCTTTACTGTGTTTTTCGCACCACGGGTCCGTTCTGGTCTCTCTGACGATCGCTGAAGGTGGTTTGTTTTCTGTTTTACTCAGATCCGTAGTGGTGCGAGACACCCACACTCACACATCGATTAATATTGACAGAGCTCCTTTCAATGATCTATTCAATTCTGCTCAAGTGCATGTGACTTTTCTTTCTCAATTACTCCAAACACGTGACGGAGACAGCGGGACATGCTCTTCTCTTCATATAGCATGATGTCATGTTGTCATGATGCAAGATCAATGACTGAGACGTATGCCTCTGCTTCCAAATATACACAATCTCCTTCTAATGGAACTGAAATGAAAACTCTGATAGACTGTTTCATCGGACGCGACCACCAGGTAACTTCCCGTTTGTGTTTGGCTAGTGTCTTATAATATAACTATTTATATTTTATTTATGTGAATATTTCATTTATATTATTATTTTATTGTATAATAATTGTATTAAATAAATGATTTGTTGAATTTTGTTGTATGGTCAAAAGTGTGTGTGCGCAGTAACGTTTGTTAATGTTGTTAAGGTGAAACCGTCTATACTTCAATACACTCAAGCAATGCACGACGCACACACAAATATTATGAAAGTCTTTATTAATCAGACTGGAGCATACTTTATACAATATATGTAATATACTTTACATTATTCTTCAACTCTATGTTTATGTTCACTAAGAGATGTTTAAAGTAACCTACGTGAAAAAAATGTATGCTTTATTAAACTGTAGTATTTGCTATAGTAAACTGTAGTATGACTGTAGTGTAATGTAAGTGCACACTACAGTATTTAACTCGTGTGAACTGATCAACTCTATGAAACATTTATTGGCACATTTGTAACAAATGAAAATAAACCTTGTAACCTGTAGAAAAAGTCTTTTATAGCGGCTTGAAGACATTTTTTAAACAAGACAAACATACAATTTGGTTTAATCATGTGTTAATATAATGTCATGTATGTTATTTACTATCTATTATTATATATATACAGTATATATATTAAATTCGAATCATAATATAATCAGATAATCATTTTAATGCTGAGCTTGTGTGATTTTAGTTAGAAGAACACATGGGTGAGTAAACAGCACAGAACGGTTTTCTCAGTCCGACCGCAGAAAGCATCGCCCTCGTTTAATTGCAACAACACTTAAATATTATTGATTTCTTTGACCTTTGATCCCGTGTGTTAACCGACTGCATATGAAGAGGTTTGTCAAATTGCACGGCCCACCCAGTCATCTCGCTGGTCATTTGTCAGTCACAGTGCAGTTATTGATCAAGACGTCTCAAGGCTTTCTCTACTGTAATCAATCTCTTCATCTGCTCTTTCATTATCTCAAAAGACTTCAGAATCTAACTGACATCCATAAACATCCCCTCAGATTGTCCATTAATGCAAATCAGTTGTACTGCAACCTCTTCTTGTCCCCCCAGAAGAACATTTTAATTCAACATAATTCAAAATGCAGAAAGATTCACGTGATGATTAGGTTAAGAAGTAAGGAAAAAGAATTTGAATGTTATCATATTTTATTTTGAGAAACTAATTTGGCAAGTGCTTGTCAACAAAGACTTCAGAAAGAGGTCCTGGGGAAAATGATCCGTGTGACCTGATGAAACTTAAACTCGTGAGTAATGATCCGGATCTTTTACCATTGAAAAATAAAATCTCTTGTGGGAGATTAAATGTTTGGTTGCTACTTTCTTCAGGCTTCAGATTTAGTCAGTTGATGTTATGAATCCTAAACCTCACAGAAACCTTTTGCCATTTTTAGATTTGAATTACAACTGTATTCACTATGTTTCTGCTGTTTTTCCATCTCTACCTCGCTCGCTCTGTCTCTCTCTCTCCCTCTCTCACCCTCGAGAGATCTCTAGCGATAAGCACATCTCGCTCTTCTGACTCTATCCTCGCTCGCTAGACTCTCGTCTCTCTCTGAGAGAAACTCAAGAGCTAGCTAGAGAGAGAGAGGAGAGAGAGAGCGAGAGGAGAGAGAGAGAGAGAAGAGAGGAGAGAGAAGCGAGAGAGCATTCACATCCTCACCTCTCGCTCGCCTTCACTCTCTCTCTCTCTCTTCCTCTCGCTCCCTCTCTCGCTCGCTCGCTCTCTCTCTCTCTCTCTCTCTCTCTCTCTCCTCTCGCCTCTCTCTCTATCTCTCTCTCTCTTCTCTCGAGAGATCTCTCTCACTCTTCTCAGAGAGCTATCGACTCTCTCTCTCGTCTCGCTCGCTCGCTCTCTCTCTCCTTCTCGCCCTCGCTCTCTCTCTATCTCTCTCTCTCTATCTCTCTCTCTCTCCCTCCCTCTCTCTCTCCCTCTCCCCCTCTCTCTCTTTTTTCACACACACTCAAGGCAAACGAATGGCTGCCGTGATGACCTGTGCGTGTGTTGTTAATGATGAAGGCTGTGAACAGGCTGCTGTATGTGGGCAGGGCTCCTGCTGTTCTCCTCACACTCAGCTGAAAGTGGTGCTGATGCTGGAGTCTCCGCATCACCTGCAGTGAGCATCACTGGAGTCCCGGAGCAGCTCTGACAGCCGCTGCCCGTATGTCCACCAAAGCGACAGGATCCAGATTTCACAAAGGAGCGTCGTTCTCTGAAGATGAAGACGAACGGTGCTGGAAAGAGGAGAACGGCGGTGTGGACTCGCATCACCCGAAATCCGTCCGGACAGTGCGAGACTCGTCGGGATATTACCGACACAACACGTGAGTGTTTATCTAAAACAACTCTGACGAAACTTGTGCTTGCGGTGTTTAAGTCTTACGAATCATAATCAAATAGTTGCTCCGTTTGAAAGCGTACTAGTCTCTACAGTGACGCGCATAAGGTTTATGAGCACGCACGATGGTTGTTAAATACATTAAATATGCATTTAAGTTCATTTACAATATTTATTTTGCTAAAGCATTTTTGTAAGAAGGCAGCTGATTATTGTAGATACTGAATAACTGTATTAATGTGTAGTTGATTTATTTTCTAAAACATCAAACGTGACATTTTCAATGTTTTGTAACGTGAGGATACAGATGCGCCACCTAGTGGAGTTTGTGTTGTGTGGGTCAACATTCCACATTCACGCTCTTCTATCATATAAAATCTGATAATGATGCATTTGTATGTTGTAATATATCTTTGCTATTTGGGCCATGCATTTAGTAAAATGTCTAACAGCTTTTATTTTATACTTGATTCAGATCAGATATACACATGGGCTGGTTTCCCCTCACTGGGATAAATCTTAGAGCTGTCCAGACTGATAACAACTTGCACGGACATCTTAAAATAAATCAGTGCCATTGTGTCGTCTCAAAATGCACACAAGTAATGTATTTAGTGTGACACGTTTGTTAAAATCACTTAAACATTATAATTAAACTAAGGTCTAGTCCTTGTTTAAGCCTTAAAGTATTTAAAGTCACTCAAATATTGTGTAACACATTTCCAAATACTGCATAAAATTGTGTGTTTAGTGTCTCTTCGGTGGTAAGCAGTGTGTTGCTATGTGTGTTCGAACTGGTTGTGGATCACACCAATGAAAAATCTAAAGCTTGATCGATTAGAGAAGCGATGTCAACTTGATGATTCGAGGCATTTATTTTCATGTTTTTATAAAGAGGATTTAACTTGTTGCCATAATTCATATCTGCAACCCAAACTGTGTGAGACGAGCACCAAGCTTTAGTATTTTTGAGTGCCTGACCCTGAAATGTAGCGTACACAATGAGAGACATTTGTTTGAGCAATGATCATCTACACCCCTTGTCAACTTCAGTTTCTTGTATCATGTTCGCACGGTTGAAATGTGCTTTTCAGGATAAATATGATGATTAACTGGGTGCAGAAAAGGGTCTTTACGGAGTCAAAACAAACATTTGTGTGACTGATGGACCTCTTTACCGGCGTCCAGCTGTGTTCATGTGTGTCTGTATGACGCATTGATATGCGTGTACACACACGCACACGCTTACACGTGTGTATATCAGCAGGCACTAGATTCACTTTTACACCTGATTAACACTGAGATGCATAATTTACTTCAATCGATCTATTTCTCACAATAATGGAAAATGCGCAGCTCTGGGTTTCTTGGCTGTCATTCATCATTCTGTGAATGTGATTTCTGGTCTCTGGACGGCATTGTTTGCACAGCAACATTGTCATATATATACTGTGCTAGGTGGTCCAACATGTAGCTTTGCATAAAACACATGACACACATATGAACTGCTCGGTTAAGCATTAGTCAGGACTGTTTTTATGGGTGCTGTGTTTCTATAAGTGGTAGTAAACTTCAGGTATATTATAGTGATAGATGGCAGAAGTATTCTTTTTAGCTGAATGCTTCTGGCCTCTGGTGATGTGGATGTCTGGGTGTTCAGAGGCTCTCCCGACTCTGTGAAATGAGTTTTCCCACTCAAGTAAACCTCGCAGTGCAGTTCATCTCACTTCAGACTATAAATTCAACAGACATATACATGTTCTGTGCACACGCTCATGTTTTATCATGGGGAAATTCTTATAGTTAAAGTCCCGGTGAAACTAAAAATGACGTCACCTATTTTTACATGAAATACTGCAGCGCTTATTGTTGATCAATGTGGGTCGTTCTCTTTTTTAAATTCATGTACGCTCATAATCTTTAGTTAATATCTGTAAATGCACTTCCGTCTAAAATGATGTATGTTAGACATCTTGGGCGGAGCATCCGTTAACTCCTCCCCCCGTCAGTCTGCTGACAGTTCCATTTCAAAATGCGACATCGGTTTTATACAGTACATCCAATCCAATCGCAGAGTAAGACGAAAGCCACGCCCACTATTTTTCCAATCGAAATTCCATTTCACTCGGAAATGTGTCAAAATACGGAAGTAAAAACGATCGCAACTTCCGGTTCACGGGAACTTTAAGCAACATGTGCTCAAATGCTACCAAAAATGACGGGTTGTTTCAACGTGGTTGTCTACTATACAGACTAACCCAAGCGTTTCATTTAAGATAGAAAATGTCCGTATTTGACTTTATTGTCCATTTGTTACCCATCACATTGTGTGTTGCCACTGAGGCACCATGAATCTGGCACAGGTGTCACTCCATTGAGACCCCCACCTGTTGTCTGAGCGTGGCATCTGTCGCATTTCATTAAAAAGCTATTAAAAACCAGAGGGCGATCTCACCATCGACAGGAGCCTTCACCGTACACCACCTTCTCCATTTCCATCCCTCCAGGAGGACGTCCCAAATGATATTCCACTTGTCAGCTCTCAGTCAGAGAGTCAACCCGTTGCAAGTTTGTCAAGGATTCGAGATATAGCCAACCAGTCATCGATGCAGTTTCACCTGGATGCTTGAATTCCTAATCGAAATATAATTTTGCATTTGAAGCTGTACCGTACGTTTTTTCTTCGATGCATTATGGGGTCTGATTGTTTACGCAGTGTGAAATAAATCGTAATAATTTTCATTCCTTCCAGGAAAGAGACGTTTCCCCATCGCAGGATGACCCTGCAGCGGGAGAAAGGTCGTCGTCAGGCGGTGCGCGGCCCTGCGTTCATGTTTAACGCCCGCGGCAGCAGTCTGACCGCAGAGGAGGAGCGTTTTCTGGACGCGGCGGAGTACGGCAACATCCCGGTGGTCCGCAAGATGCTGGATGAATCCTGCACGCTTAACGTCAACTGCGTGGATTACATGGGTCAGACTGGACTGCAGCTGGCAGTTGGCAACGAGCACCTGGAGGTCACCGAGCTGCTCCTGCGGGGAGACAACCTGGCCCGCGTCGGGGATGCGCTCCTGCTGGCCATCTCCAAAGGTTACGTGCGCATCGTGGAGGCCCTGCTGAGCCACCCGTCCTTTGCCGGCATGGAACGACTGACGCGGAGCCCGTGCGAGCTGCAAGACGACGACTTCTATTCGTACGACGAGGACGGCACGCGCTTCTCGCCCGACATTACGCCCATCATCTTGGCCGCCCACTGTCAGAAGTACGAGGTGGTGCATATGCTGCTCTTGAAGGGAGCTCGGATCGAACAGCCGCATGACTACTTCTGCAAATGCGCCGACTGCACGGAGAAGCAAAGGAAAGACTCGTTCAGCCACTCGCGCTCCCGGATCAACGCGTACCGTGGATTGGCGAGTCCGGCGTACCTCTCTCTCTCCAGCGAAGACCCTGTACTGACCGCACTGGAGTTGAGCAATGAACTCGCCAAGCTGGCCAACATCGAGAAGGAGTTTAAGGTAGGATGGAAACACATTGATGAGCGACTTTGCCACGTACGTATGTTCTTGGCTCATTTTGCATTGGCCGAACGTTACGATGAAACCCTGTCTGGAAAATGAAGCTTGAGCTGGTGGCTGTGCTTTGGAACGGCTGGTCTACTGTAAAGCCCAAAAACTGGTACAGGCTTAAATTGCTGGGTTGTTTCAACCCATGGTTGGGTCAAATATGGAAAACCCAACCGCTGGTCAAACGAACCTCAAAGATCCATAATTGACCCGACTATGGGCGAAAACAAGCCAACAAAGACTGTAGTTCCTAAAGATGGTCTGTGTTAGGTGACGTCCAGCAACGTTCCAAAACATGGCAACCACCCTGAAGTGGATTTTTTAGATATTTAGCATTAAAACAAATCATAAGTTACAGTTTCTCTTATAATTTCATTCATCTCTCCAAACGCTTTGCGTATCAGATTTACATTTATTTTCAACTTTTGACAACTCCATTTTTGTACAGCGTATTTTAACTTTTGTTGCATGTGTGTGTTTGTGTGTTTGTATGTGCTGTCGGTGTTGACAGGATAAAAAGAACCGTAATAAAGAGACATCGCAGCTCTTCTTTCTGGTAAATATGTTTGACTTCACACAGCAATTTCATTCATTTCCGGCAGACGGACTGTAGATGTCTGTCTGTGTATTCAGCAGTAGAGACAGGGATTCACTTTAGATGAACTGATATTTGTCTGTGCAAATCAGTAATTCATTATGATGTTATTTTGCAAATTATATGAGACAAAATGATATTTAAGTATTTTCAACACAAGGCGCTTTGTAACTATCCTGTGCGCCCCTAACGTTTGTTTTTTCCAAAGATCATTTGTATTTCATTTCACATAGTTGCACATTCCTATGAGATCTTGTTGGTATTTACACATCTAGCTAGTTCTTTTAAATAAGAAATAAAAATGACATCATCGAATGTTTAAAGAGTCTAACCTAATTATGAATGACAACAGGGAACTCAGGCTTTATTTTCTCAATTCAAAATATAATTCATATTGATTTTGAAAATGATTTTGTGACACATCAGTATTTCAGGATTTTAACTGATTCTTACATACATAACATACGGTCAGTAATGTTGTGTTTCTCATGCTGGAGGGTTTGTTCTCGTTCCGGCGGTCTGAGATGATATGAAGAACCATGTGGAGAACAATAATGTACACCGCATGCCGTGTGAAGCTCAACAGCAGTGCATGCTGGGAGATCTGCTTGATATGACATCTGTCAAACGGACCGCACGCCGTTGGATTATTAACCCTGTACTAACAATACTGTTAAAAGTAAACAAGGACACTTTTTTTTCTGCAGAAGAAAGACAGCCATACAGGTTTGGAATGACATGAGGACGAGGAAATTATGAAAAGATCTAGAAATCACAATCTATGATCACACACTCCATTGCATCATATTGTTTATCACTTTCATTGAATGCGTTCGTTGTACAAATGATGGCATGCTGTACCTGAATTATTTCATCTAATATGTTTCTAAATGTGTTAAACGTTTGTCTTCAAAGCGACTTGAACTCAAACTCACTAGTTCTGTGAATGATTGTTATGGTTTCTCCTAGACATCGATGAGATTAAACAGAGAGCACATGAATGTCTCAGATATTTCTCCTTAGAAAAGAATGTGTCAGTCATCATGTCGTTTGAGAAGAGATGTCAACAATGTCTCAAACTGAGCTCAGATTCGTCTCGTCTGCAATCAAAAGTCAATATTAGTGAAGACCTCAATATCAACTCAAACATCTCTCATCACATTGAATTAAATGATTTTACCTCTACATCTCATGTCTTTTCACAATACACAACACACATCTATTAGTAGAATAGCTCAAAATGTTTTTTCTGAGCCCATAGTGTCTTTTTTTATTTAAATGAACTGTCTTTCATTCTTTCTATCTCACAGAATGACTACAGAAGGTTGTCTATGCAGTGTAAAGATTTCGTTGGCGTTCTGGACCTGTGCAGAGACACTGAGGAGGTGGAGGCCATTCTGAATGGAGATATCTCAGCGGAGCTGGAGGAAGGTCAACATCATCGCTCGCTGCTCAGCAGAGTCAAACTGGCCATTAAATATGAGGTTAAGAAGGCAAGTGTCCTTTATTAGTGAGTGTAACACTTGTTAACGTTAGTCAATGCATTAACTAACATGAACTAACAATGAACAATACACTGTTTCGGCATTTATTAATCTTTGTTAATGTTATTAAATGTCAATAATTAATGTAAATTCATGGGGCATTAACTAATATTAACAGGTACAACTTTGGATTTAAACATGTATTAGTAAATGCTTAAATTAACATGAACTAAGATAAAAAAATGCTACAGAAGTATTGTTAGTTCATGTTTGCCAATGCGTTCAATTGTTAACAGATAGAACCTTATTGTAAAGTGTTACCTATATTTCACCTTACTCCAGTACCAGTATGTGACACATGTGTAATATTAATCCAGTACTCTACCCATCGAACTGCGCCTTATCAGATTTATCATCTGTTATATGTTTATTGTACACAATTCACAACAATATGCATCAGGTGAGATTGTTGATCTCTAAAATAATAATCCGTATTTATAAAAAAAATTAATCTCCTGGAATGCGTGATTTACCACGGATGAAGAAATTACATTTTCCAAAACTGAATTAATGAAGCAGTGTGGGGGATTTTTATAGTTAGCAAAACAATTAAAACATTTCTGTTAATTTATATAAAATGTACAAAATAAATTTAAATAATTTTATTTGAAAGCCTTACACTTAAAGCAAAAAAGTTTTAAGTTAAAAATGATTAAGTGGAAAATATTTTTTTTTTAAATAAAAACAAATTAAAGTATAAAACAATAATAAAAATGAGAGAATTAAAAAAAGTGAAATAAAAACCTTTGAAAACTGAAAAAAAAAAAAATATTATAACTTCAATAAAATATAAAAAAATTGATGAGATTTGTGAAGAATGCCTTCAGTTTTATGCCGAGCACACTGGATGTTCATTGATTTTTGTTGTCCTTATGTTGTTCCAACTGTATCCATTGTTTACCTCATTTGTAAGGCGCTTTGGATAAAAGCGTCTGCTAAATGACTAAATGCAAATGCAGAGAGAGAGAAAGAGGTAGATAAAGAGGCAGCAATAAATCACACGTGTCCTGAAAGTGTGACTAATCCTCTATACCCACTTATTTTTGTTTAATCAGCGGGTAGACGCTTCCACAGACGCAGCCTCCCGGAGCTGGAGGACGTAATCCGATGAAGCGTTAATCAGACTAACACGAGCTAACGCTGAGCATCCGTAACACAGCCACCCTGACATCAAGTGCCATTTAAAGATGAGATTTCCAACGCCTCTCGGGGGTGGGATGGTGGAGTTCAGACCTGTGGTTGTTTTAGGAAATGAGTTTAGAGTCAAGCACATTACCATGAGTAATTTAATGGCCAGTGGGATTTTTTTTCACCTCACAGTTAGATATCTGAGAAGTGCACTCGGTTGGCAGCCTGTTAAATTAAAAGTGGTACACATGCAGTGAGGATGCAAATGATTTACCTTATCTCTGTGAAACGCTCTAGTGGCTGGACTTATTGCCATTTCAGGAAAAAAGAGCCCTCGGGGGGAATGTTATTGCTCTTTTATGTGGATCGGAGTGAATTTGATGAGAAATGTTTGAGCTCATCTTCAGTGATATTGACTTTTTTTTTAGTTCAGTTTGAAACATCATTGACATCTCTTCTGACTCTTTTTCGTATGACAAATATCTGAGATGCAAATGAGACAAAAAATTCTGTTTGTTCTGCATTTAATCTCATCGATTTCTATAGAGAAATCATCGTGATAGTAAAGAGATCTCATGTGTGATTTTAGTTTTTTATGGAAACATTTATGAGTTGAAGTCATAGCTCTCTGTACTGCAGTTAAAGCCCCTGAGCCGTGAAATTATTCTGGAAGCTGTTAAATCAGCTGAATTTCTCCATTTTTCAAAATAATTAGAATGCGAATGGAAGAAATTAACTTTTTTACATTTATTGAAGATCATGTGAGATGTGTTTGTCAGTGCAAAACTGCCGTTGTTAATGTGATGCTATTGGTGTTTGCTGTAATGTTTCCGGGGCATTAGTGATTGCTTTAGGTTGTGATAGGTAGTTCTGTACTGGCCCGGGTTAAAAGAGCCCTTCAGTGTCATTTCATTTCATTTCTCACCTGTTTGGTTGTCCGCTATGTGAAAATCATAAGTCTGACCACTCAGAAAAGTAATGAAAGCAAATAAATGATATAAAACTACATAAAGTAGAATTATTAACTGACCAAAGTATTACAAATGTGAGAATTATACATTAAAGCATTAAAAAGTAACTGTAATTAAATTACAGAAAAAATCTGAGTAATCCCTTACTTTACTTTTTCAAGGATAAAAGTAATTAAACTACAGTAATTAATTACTATGTAACTAGTTACACGCAACACTGGTCCTCAATGAGCTTCGTGAAAAAAAAGTGGGGCGGGACTTCACGTCGCCATCTCCTAATTGATTGGATTGGTTGGTGGTTAAATGAATTTGACAAAATGAACAGTAATGATGTGCATGGATGAATCGTTTATAATAATCACCGCAATGCTGTGTGAGCAAAATAGGATTATCATTTTTATTGCACGGTGACTAAAGAACCGTTTCTTTCTTTCCTTTTTACACTGCAAAATAAATGTCATACTTAGTATTTTCCCTTGCGATTCAGTGCGAATATCTAAACATTGTCAAATGACTCTAGATATTACGCCTTGTTTTATAAAAAAGCCATTTTGCTTCTCAAGTATTGAGATTCAAACATGTCTAGATGTTTGTACTGGAAAACAATCCAAAAATTCTAAGTAAGAAAATAATTTATGCGGCGATATAGTCTGTATTATTATGTTATAAATAACTTTTTAGCTAGAAAAGAGTGCTTTTATTCTTGTCTTTTATTCATCGTAAAACCTTGATTGATCATGAATCTGTTGTGGGTGTTCAGTAAGCTGTAGACTAACAGTATGAGCAGTAAATAAGAGTTGGTTCAGCTCTGTTCTGGGTTTAGCAGTCATCCACAGGCTTTATATTATCCTCCATTTTTATTCATAAATATCCTGTTCTCCTCTGTCTGTCTGCACGCGGCCGTCCATCATCCATTTAACACAAAACTCTCACTTCAGCACTTACGATGCTGACATTCACTTTTTATGAGAAGAGAAGGCGTTTCGACACCGTCAGGTTTGTTGCGATGAGCCGGATGGGTTCAGAAAGCAAATCTTATTCCAGGGAATCTCTCGGTGACCCTGAAGCATCTGTTTCTAAATGACGAGAGCGGATGGGCAGCCGCCGGCCTGATGCGGTGTAATGATGATGAGGGAAACAGCCACAGGTTTAGTGAATTACACTAATGTCTGGGGAGATTTCTGACGGGATTAAAATCTCTTTAGACTCTGTTATTCAGACAAAGTGTGTGCCCGCAGCGTGTTTGATTTGATGTCATGATCACAAACTTTTCTGCTTTGACAGTTATTGATGATAGGGATAATACACATGGTATTGTTGGGGTATCCTTTCTAAGAAAAACACACTAGTACCACACTCTTAGTTTTTTAATGTGATAAAACTAATGTCATATAAATATAAAATATGTTACTTATAGGTTAAAGAGTAAGTAACATTAGATCATGACATTTCATGCAGTCTGTTATTGCCGTGTTTGAAAGTAAGCAGTCTGCCAAGTCCGAAGGTGAATGAATAACAAAGTTATTGGCTTGTACAAAAGGGAGTCGACTCTGAATCACGCCAACGAGACGTGAACTAGTCCGAGTCTCTAACCGCCGCGTATCTACGTCACTAGAAATCGGTTACAACTCATTTTTCAGACGACACCAAAGGAGTATAACCCCAGGTTTAACTGTGTGCGTTTCATTTCAATAATCTCGGCGGTTCACTTATAAGAGGGGGCAATACCAACCTTATTTGGACCTGTTAGCTCCACCGAATCACAACCTGTAAGTGTGACTATTTATTTTTGTATTAACTTCTAGAAATATTTGTGTACCTTATGTCTGTGTTCAGCTAATGCATATAACGCTAACAATCTATTATCGTCTATCTATTATCTACTATCGTCTTCGGATGTTTCTTCGTCAGACTCGGGCTCAAACTGGTAAGGTCAAACCCCCGCCATCTCATCGATACACTGTATAAAATATACCTCCTGTAAACCGTAATCCGCCAATGATGGTAGGCCTTCCGTTTGCGGCGCATGCTGAACTCGTTTGACCAATCACAGCAGACTCCCGTAATGATGGTAGGCCTTCCGTTTGCGGCACATGCTGAACGCGTTTGACCAATCAAAACAGACTACACCATCTGACCAATCACATGACACTAGGCTAACGGATAGGAGGGGATTAGGCGGATGAATCGCGGAACGAATCATTTGAGAGTCAGACAAGAAGTATGGTAAGAATAACTGCCTATTGTTATGACATAATAGTGTTTTTACTCCTTTTATGTACATAAGCTTGTTGTTGGACACTCCATAAACCAAAGTAGGACCATCATATAATCATACGTTACTTACTCTTTAAATGAAACACTGCCCTCATTCCCAAAGATTATCTCTCTCTCTCTGATGGTCTGTATGTCTGTTACTCTATAAATCTTTTCATCCTTCCTTCCATCCATCCATCCATCCGTCCTCCTTCTTCTCTCTCTCTCTCTCTCTCTCTCTCTCTCTCTCTCTCAATCAGTAATAGAATTGTGCTTTGTTATTCATAGCTGTTCTCTTTTTCTTAATTCACGTTCTTTCACATAATTATGTGCATGTAAGTCATTTATTCTGGAGCTCATAAATCAGGCGGGAAGGGTTTTATAGGACAGACATGAAATGATTATTATTCCCTCAGGATTCATGTTCATTAACCCAATCTTAATACAGAACACACAGGAGCTCGATGCTCTTCTCATCCCTTCCACAGTGAGTGGAAGAATGGTGGTTTGTGAAGAATTGTGAGATCTCAACCATAATGATCATGCTTAGAAAATGGTTTCATTTGTTTTAGGTGCAGAAACAAATCAAAAGATGGTCTTCTGATCTACTTCCCTGCTTTTGAGTGTTTAAAAAAGATGATATCTTATTTAAAGCAACACATGCCTTTCAACCTGGTCCCAGCGGGTTGAACTAAAC
Source organism: Triplophysa siluroides (assembly GCA_006030095.1). Classification (NCBI taxonomy): domain Eukaryota; kingdom Metazoa; phylum Chordata; class Actinopteri; order Cypriniformes; family Nemacheilidae; genus Triplophysa; species Triplophysa siluroides. Next base: position 9,445,032 of record VCII01000624.1, read on the forward strand.
TGGTTGTCTGAAATAGAAAATCTTGGTTTTATTACTCATCCAGTATGTGCAAGAAAAGTAAACATGGTTGTAGAGTTTAAAGTAAACTTTTCAAACTTCAAGTGTTGGTTAAAAAACAATTATCATTATTCATTTGTGAACATTTAATTATTGCTTCCTTGGAAAAACATGCTAGAATGAAATAAAATAAAATGGATTAGTTAATACTTAGTTAATAGGATCTTCATATTGGGTCATTTCATGTTGACATTTATATGGTCTGATCTGATGTACGCCGTCCAAGCCCGGATTGGCTAATCGGGAGGACCTGGAAGATTCCTGGTGGGCGGGTAAGTTTTTTTGTTTTTTTAAAGGTGTTGTTACGCACTGAAGGGGCGGACTGCACTAGCCCCACCCACCCCTCATCGACAGAATGGATGGAGGTCCGCTCTTGGTCAAGACTGCCATGGCCTATTTTAAGTCCGAGTCCGCCCCTGACGCCATCTCATGTTTATTTCCACAAAACATAAAAACACCACCATACAGCACACATATGTAGACCGTGATGGCTTGTTGTTATGGTGACGTCATGAGTGAATTTGGGAAGACCCAGGTCATCATCATCATCATGTTTCAGTGTATTTGGTTTTAAACCATTCAACATTAATCCAACACAAAGAACACAACATCTCAGAAGCAGCACAGTGAGGTCAGGTCATTGCTCCTTTAACACGCGATATAAAATGAAATGAAGCTATTAATCCCTCTCGTTGTTTCAGTTTGTAGCTCATCCGAACTGTCAGCAGCAGTTATTGACCATCTGGTATGAGAACCTGTCTGGTCTTCGGGAGCAGAGCATCGCAGTGAAGTGTCTGGTGGTGCTGGTCGTGTCTCTGGGGCTTCCGCTGCTCGCTGTGGGATATTGGTTGGCCCCGTGCAGTAGGGTAAGACTCCTAAAAATGTTTGACATTGACACTCAGTTCATGCAAAATACTCTCATGCCTTCACATTACTGTAAATGATCTGTGTGTACGAATGTGTTTGTTTAATATAAAAGCAGTGTCATTCTTAATGAAGAATGTATGTTGAAGATCTGCTGCTGCTGGTGTTTTTAACCCGGTACATTAGATTTATGGCTATATCTATTGACTTCTTCATCTGAACTCCATTGACCTTCACTGACTCCCAGATGTGAGGGTCTGTTGTTTGAATAAACACTCAGACAAATGTGTTGTCATGTTGAGGGATTCACGTCAATGTGTCCATTTATTTGGGATGTAAAATTAAGGATTGACAACGTCAACATTTTGTTGCAGTTTGGATTTGAACAGCAGTCCATATATACACAACCCTGCTGAAAAAAATATAGACACCTAATAGAAACCATCACAGAAGATCTAATGGTTTCCATTAGAATACCATTACAACCCAATAGCTTTTTTCCATTAAAACCATTTCAAAATCCTTTTAGTAGTGTGTTTTGGCGATTATTCCAATAGGATTTAACCTCCCACCAATAGAATCCATCACATACCAGTAGACCCCATTACAGTTTCCATTAAAACCATTTAAAACCATCACGATTTCTTGAATGGTTTCTATTGTTTTTTCAGCATGGAATGTTAGCCCTGCTGAAAAAAAGCAATAGATACCATTAAAGAATTTATAATGGTATTAAAGGGATTTGTATTGGTTTTAATGGAAACTTTAATGGTTCTATGTGATGGATTCTATTGGTGTGATGTTAAATCCTATTGGAATAATGCCAAAACCATACAAAAAGGAATTTTGTAATGGTTTTGATGGGAAAAGCTAATTTAGTTAATGGTTTGTGTCGGGTTTCTATTGTTTTTTTCAGCAGGGAGAAACTCCCTGTCAAACCTGCTGAAAAAAACAAAACAAAAAAAACAATAGAAACCATCACAGAAATTCTACCATAACAACCCAAAAGCTTTTTTCATTAAAACCATTACAAAATTCCTTTTGTAGTGTGTTTTGGCCATTATACCACCCTGCTGAAAAAAACAATAGAAACCCAACAGAAACCATTACAGAAATTCTAATGGTTTCCATTAAAATACCATTGTGAACTAATTGCTTTTTCTATTAAAACCATTACAAAATTCCTTTTGTAGTGTGTTTTGGGCATTATTCCAATAGGATTTAACATCCCACCAATAGAGTCTATCACATACCTGTAGAACCATTACAGTTTCCATTAAAACCAATACAAATCCCTTTAAAACCATTATAACTTTAATGGTTTCAATGGTATTTTTTCAGCAGGGACATCTGCCAAATGCGAGCCACATGCAAGGCTAGTTTTTTGTGTATAATTATAAAATGCACATCATTCTTATTTTTCCCGCAGCTTGGTAAAATCCTGCGGAGTCCTTTCGTGAAGTTTGTTGCCCACGCTGCATCTTTCATCTTCTTTCTGTGTCTGCTGGTGTTCAACGCATCGGACCGCTTCGAAGGCATCACCACCCTTCCCAACGTGACCGTGACAGATCATCCGCTTCAGATCTTCAGAGTCAAAACCACTCAGTTCACGTGGACAGAAATCCTCATCATGATCTGGGTGGCAGGTAACGTTCACTGAGAGTTGTAATGGAAACAGTCGTTTATTAGATTTCTGTTGAGTAGTGAAGAGCACTTCACACCAGGACGCAGTGATCAATGAAGCCTTCAGTCACTTAATGAGCAACACAGAGAGTTTGTTTTAAACTTCATTCAATTATAAGGGTGTAATTACACGTCAACAAAATGCAAAAAAGTCTTTCTTGGTGTATTTGAAAAGTTTCCCTTTTTGACGCTACTAAAACATTGTTATAGAGTCATGAGCTATGAACACACATTTGCTCTGTTGGACGTAGTTCTTTTTTACTTTGTAAATGAGTAGCTAACTCCAATCGAAGGGATCGTTCACCCCAAAAAGATATTTTGAAGAATGTTGTGAACAGGCACCCATTAACCTGCATTTGTTTTGTGTCTAAAGAAGTGAAAGGGGGCCGGCGCTGTTCGGTACCAACTTTCTTCAAAATATCTTCTTTCGTGTTCCGCTGGAGAAAGTCATACAGGTTTGAACTGACAAGAGGATAAATTAATGATGACAGAATTTTCATTTTCGGGTGAACAATCCCTTTAAGGGCAGTTCTACAAAACTAACCGACTTAGTTTAGAGAGTTTCAAACTAGCTCTCCAACTTTCAGACTGACAGACTTGAAAGTACATCTCTCAGAAAACAATCGAGTAAACACCACTGATGAGCAAAACATTTTAAGTCGTTTGAAACAACGGCACGTTCATTTATCAAAGTCACATTTTGAGCGGCAGAAACCGATCGTGAATGCAAAGCTTTTCTCAGGCAATGCATCATTATGAGCCGATTGTTTTGGGTTTCGTTTCGCCCGGGGTTCAGAGAGTTCACACGCACTGAGTGTATTTCATCATTACATTTGACAAAAGAAAATGTTTTATTGCTTCAGTATAAAATAATCATTTTCTGTACAGACCGGTGTACATTCACAAAAGTGTTCAAAGTTAACAGCAACAACAGTGTTTATATGCTTATGCCGTAAACCTCGCAGACCAAAGAACTATGCGTTCAGTCGATCGTGATGTATTCTTCATGCAACCATGTAAACTCAACATCTAACTTCTTCGATCAGACGGCTTTGGGTTGTTTCCCAGCAGACCATTAAAGAACGCGACGCACACGTCTCCCGGAAAACCTGTAGAATTTAACCAATCAGATGACGACTTTGAACGTGCTGAAGTGTTTAAAATTGCAAGTGTTAAAAAAGGTCAAATTAACACTCACAGTGTATATACAGTACTTGTCTCTACAGGATATACAGGATGATATATACACTGTGAGAGTTAATTTTACTTTTTTTTTAACTGGCGATTTTGCTGTTAGTGTGCCGTATGTATCAGACGTTCAGCCAACGATCCGTCTGAGGCTGCGACTGAATTGTAGTTGTGGTTTGAGGTGCAGACGTATGCCGGGTCACTGCAGTCGGAATGAAGTGCTCAGCTTGTGTTCATACAAGTGTGACATTAGAGACGTGTTTCTTGAAAGGTTTATTGAAGTGTGTTCACACTCTTGTTCTCTGTTTAAGCACTCCCTCTATATTTTCATCTCTCTATGTCTCTCGTGCGCTTTCTCTTTCCTCATGTCTCATTATCAGTGTTGGGTGTAACTAGCTACTAAGTAATTAGTTACTGTAATTTAATTACTTTTCCCTTGAAAGAGTAAAAGAAAGTGATTACTCTTTTTTTTCCTGTCTTTTAACTACAGTTACAACTAAATTCTGTGTGTAATATATGTCTGTGCTATAGTGGAATTGATATCAAAATTCAAAGTCCCCAACCCTTTTGGACTTCCCCCATTGAGTCTTTTGTACCCCCCCATGTTTGTTATTTTAATTATTTCACCCTAACCCCTTTATTGTATGCTCATGTTTGCCTTTGTTAATGTTTACAATGTTTTGTTGGTTTTTGTCTGTTTCCTAGTCGGTCTTGTCTCGTTAGTGTGTCCCCATGGGGGATGCCAGGGGCGTATAGAGGAAAATATAGAGGGCCCTTGAGGGGGGGTACTGTCATGATCCTGCCTCATCTTGTCTTACTTTTCTAGTCTTGTGGTGGGGTCATGACAGCCCCACGTGTTTTGTGTGGAAACGCATGGTCATTGTTTGTTCATATGCCTCCTGTGTCGTCTGTTTACCCTGCCCCCTAGTTTAGCCAGTGTTTCATTCCCCACACCTGCCTAGTGTTAATTATCCCTTGCTAGTTCCCCTATTTAATGCCCTTGTGTTTGCTGTCCTGTGCTCTTTCACTTTGCTTTGTCTATGGGCTGTACTTACCTCTGGTCCTTGTTCGAGGAAAGCCTAGTCCTGTTTTGTTCCTGCAGAGTGTCAAGTTTAGTTTATCCTGTTTTTCTGTTTTGCCCCCTTGTGGGAAGTCTTTGTCTTCTAGTTTCATTATTTTGTTATCGTGTTTGCCCCATTGTGGGTTTTTTTGTTTGAGTTCTTATATGCTGCCTGCGTTTGGGTTCTGCCTCCTCCGATCTGTGACACTGGGTCAATCTCATGAATTTTGTTAAGAACGCGTTCAAGTCATTTGATCCCAAAACCATAAAAACGTAGTTGCTTATAGAGACTATTTTTGGCATTCTGTTCTCATTCTTGCGTACTGCAAATGTGTTGCAAGTCATTGTATTTGCCTTTTCTTTACTCTCATAGTATCCTTTTGATCCTTTTTATTATTGTCACAAACAGTAAAAAGTACTGTACCGGTTTTTATAATAGGAATGATGTGGTCGGAGTGTAAGGAACTCTGGACGGAGGGTCCAAAGGAATACATCACGCAGCTCTGGAACGTTCTTGATTTTGGCATGCTGTCGATCTTCATCGCTGCGTTCACCGCCCGGTTCTTCGCCTTCCTGCAGGCCATGAAAGCCCAGGCGTATGTGGACGAGAATGTCCACGCCGCAGACCTCTCGCTGGTCACGCTTCCTCCGGACATCAGATATTTCACATACGGTGAGAGGAAATCTGGAGACAAAGCACCTCTGTCTGCATCTCTTTGTAAAATGATTTACCTGTGATTTTATTTCTCTCAGCGAGAGACAAGTGGCTTCCGTCAGATCCTCAGCTGATATCAGAGGGTCTGTACGCCATCGCGGTGGTCCTGAGCTTCTCTCGCATCGCTTACATCCTCCCAGCAAACGAGAGCTTCGGTCCGCTCCAGATCTCTCTGGGACGAACGGTGAAGGACATCTTCAAGTTCATGGTCCTCTTCATCATGGTCTTCCTGGCATTTATGATCGGCATGTTCATCCTATATTCTTACTATCTGGGGGCAAAGGTTAACCCTGCATTCACCACGTGAGTATCTGACAGACCTTGACACACTTACTGATGTTTTTTTTGGTTCCAAATATGAATCAAAATTTACGTTTTTTTTGCCTTTTAATATGAGTATATTGGCTGGAAGGATATCTATAAACTACTCTCCTCCAAAACAGTGACGTTTAGAAAATACAATCATTCTCTTCACATTGCAGGTTTTGAGGTAAACTAAACACTATTGGCTGTTTTGAAAGCGGGAGGAGCCACTCTAAATGTCCTGTGGGAGGTGTTTTGCAGTGATGGTGGATGTTGTGTGTGTGCCGCAGATTTTCAAGGTTTTCCTGTATGTGATGTGAATGTGTAAACATAAGATTTGTGTTTTCATCGCTGGTCTTTAGAGGTGTAAAACAATTTTACACTCTTATCATTTTCTGTTTTTCCAAAGGTTTACTATTTCCCAGAAGATTTAATCTCATGATTGGTTTGCCAGCAGGGTTAAAAACTGTGTGTCGTAGACAGAAATGACATTTGCCGACGGCGAATCTAATACATTTACTGCACTGTGCATTTCAATGCGAAATAGATTTTTACATTTGTGCTGACTATCCCGTATAAAACACCATGCAAGTGTTGTTCTGGCTCTCACAGTCTCTGTTATTTCTTGGTCATCTCGACATGACTCCCACAATGCAAGTGTACACTTCCACATGTACATTATTCATTTATCAGACAAAACAACTTACAAAATGAAGGAGCATTTAACATTTTACTGTAAGAGCAAAAAATAAGATTTTTCTTTCTGTTTTTTCCTCTTGGCAGGGTTGAGGAGAGTTTTAAGACTCTGTTCTGGTCTATATTCGGGCTGTCTGAAGTGTCCTCTGTGGTTCTGAAATACGATCATAAATTTATCGAGAACATTGGCTATGTGCTGTACGGGATTTATAACGTCACCATGGTGGTGGTTCTGCTCAACATGTTGATCGCCATGATAAACAGCTCCTATCAGGAGATCGAGGTGAGATGACTTCACACTAGGGCTGTCACGGTTATCAAATTTGGCTGACGATTAACTGTCTATTAAATAATTGTGATAATGGTGATTATTTGTCTGTTTTAAGGCTTTAACAATGTAACGATTAATGACAATTAATTGTTGGGCTGTCGAACGATTAATCGCGATTAATCACATCTAGCAAAAGTATGTCTCTGTACTGTGCATATCAATTTTGTATTCATAAACAATAAACATACACGTGCATATATATTTAGGAAATATTTAAATATTAATTTATTTTTTACCAATAATTAAAATTATTTATAAAAGTTTATATTTATATTTTTTTTTATATGCCATGTATGTGTTTATAAATACAAAATGAATATGCACCATGACACAGACAAATATTATGTAAACACAAACTTAAATACTGGATGCGATTAATCACGATTAATCGTTTGACAGCCCTAATTTATTCATTCAATAAAGAAAACGTCTCCTTTAGAAATATGAACATTTAGTAAATAACTCATAATATTTACTGTAGAGTGAACTTAAGAGAAAAGACTGTCTTGAGCACTCAAACTTAAACTGAGATGTGAGGATGGTGTGCACATGAAGGGAACAGTGAGTGCAGCTCAAGGACAGTGGATGTAAAATGCAGCATTGTTTCTAAGGACTCTTGTTGATATAAGCACAATATTACCACACTTGAGATTACTACAAATTTTTTGTACATAATGCTGGTAAAAGATACACTTAAAGTTACAACATTTACCATAGGAAGCATTTGCCAAACAACTGATTTAAATACAAATTTGACCAAAAAAGTCCCTGTGATAATAGTTCTGCAGTCTATTGATTTCTTCTGTTAATGAAATCCATCATATAAACAACGTCCTATGCAAAAAACTTACAGTAGGTTCTGTTTTAAGCATGTCGACTCAAAAACACATTACATTATGTAACAAATCACTTCAGTTTTCATTTAAAACAGCAGAATTCGCAAAGAATAAGTAGTTTGCATCTCTGAATCTTACCATTTGTCATTTGTGTTGTAAAATTGTTGGCTTTGTTTTTTGCCTTCTCACATCTCACCGCACAGCCGTCATGAGCGCCCGCCTCCCGACAGTCAAGTTATGTCTTCTTCAATTTGATTGGCTGGTTTCCTTTTGAAATTGACCGTTGCTCAGCTCCCGTGGCATCATGGGATAGAGAAGTGTCCATCCGATCCACATGGAAGTGGTAGACCTTTTGTTTTTTGCATACTGAGGTTTCGGACATACTATTCATTTTCGCCTACTATATAGTATGGACGTAGGCGATTTCGAACACAGCCGGAAGCATCTTGGCCGTGACTTAAAATAACGCGTCTTGCTGAGATCGGGTTGTTCGATCTGAGAGTTCAGAGGTCCGATTTAAGTGCCGTTCCAGACATGTATTTCTGGATTTGAGGTGGGAATATCTGAAATCCCAGCTGTCTGGAACGTCGCACAAGCGCTCCCTCCCTGTTATTAATCACCCATACAATGACGCTTGGACTCGGAGTGAGAACATGTGAGAAGTGCAGGAACGCCAGAAAAAGTGATTAAAAGAGTACCGGTCCACTCAAAGCGCACACACTTTTTAAGAATCCAGACATCTAATACAAAGTCATCAAACAAACCACAAACTTGTGACAAGTTTAATTTAAGAACGAACATCCCAGCGTACTATATAATGACTCAGATTATTAAAGTAAACTTTCGTATTCACTATGGTACAGTTCAGTGCACTGCAGTAACTCTCTCATCGCTGTTGTCTGATCTCTTCCGTATGTTATGGGTTTGGTAGGACGATGCAGATGTGGAGTGGAAGTTCGCTCGGTCCAAACTCTGGCTCTCATACTTTGACGACGGCAAAACTCTCCCTCCTCCGTTCAGCATCGTTCCCACCCCGAAGTCTTTCTCAGTGTATCAGAAGACTGATCAACCTGCTCCGCTGTCGCAGTCGCCGCCTGAAGAAGAACGTGGAGCTGGGAATGGACAACTCCAAGTCCAGAGTATGTACATCTCGTAGTGCGGTAAAGATTCTCGGGCGCTTGTTAACATGAGTGTGTGGTGTTTTCAGCGTATCCGTTACTGACACAATTCATTCCCATCAATCTGGCCTCGTTCTCCATCAGACTCTTTTTTTCCAGCAGCAAGATCCATCTGTGCAATAAAGAGCCGTCAGGAGCTCTCACCATCATTAGCTTATTGACGTTTCCCCGTCACGCCCTGTTCTTAGCGTTTCCGAAGAAAAGACTGATAGTTCTGTTCTGTTTAGCCTGCAGAATGGCAATCAATGAGATTTAAATCCTGTGTGAGGAAGGCCGAGTTTTCGCTGAAGGCTTGAGAGATGATCCTTCTGTCCTCGGGACACATATCGCTTAACAATCTCCTTCAGACAGCGAGCACACAACACGAGAATAACTGCATTATTGTGATTCATGTGTGGCTCGTGTTCGACCTCCGTCTAATTCACTCGGATTCTCCCCGTGGGCTCATGTCAATGAAACGCATATGTTAAGGGGCTCAGCATCTGCGGGAAACAGATCAACCATGATGGTGTTGTTTTCGTCCTGACACATTTGGAATGAGACATGTGTTCATCAGGAAAGTGTTTAAAGGCATACTTCACCCAATGAAAGTGAAATTCAGTCATCATGTACACCGTAAAAAATGATCGCTGCTTCAACTTTAGAAAATAAGTTACCTGGTTGCTTTGAAATTTTGAGTTAGTTCAACTTAAGCATATCACGAGTTTGCATCCAATTTACTGTGTTGACTAATATTTTTAAGTTGAATTAACTCAACGTTTTAAGGACACCAGGTAACTTATTTTTTTAAATTGAAACAAACATATATCACATTCTTGTCAGTGTACTCATGTCATGAAACCTGAAATTTAGCCCAGCCCGTGGGACGTGTATGTTCATGTAGATGTAGACTGTTCATAATGCACATTGGTTTAAAACACATCACAAACTGGTTTTGCATCTTGTGTTCCCTGTAAAAAATGATTTGTTTTTTTGGTTGGTACAATTTAAAAATGGTTTCTTTAATTTTAATTTTAAGTTAATTCAACTTACTAATATTAGTTAACTTAATGAACTTTTCGTTGAGTTAACACAACAAGTTGACTAACATTTTTAGGTTGAATGAACTCATTGAATTAAAAAAAAAATAAAAGTGAGAATGTTTTTTCAAGAGAGAGAGAGTATTAGGACACCTGCTGGCTGTATTTATAAACACTTGGTAAGATGTCAGAATAATTTCTGGTCTCAGATGCAGAATAAAAACTGAGCGTTTCCATGATGTCATCACTATTTATCAATCAATAATCAATATTTGTCTGTTCTTGCAGCTTAATCTCTTCACTCATTCCAGTCTGAAGATCCCAGAGTCTCACAGCTTTAACAGCATCTTAAATCAACCTACACGCTATCAGGCAAGACCACCATCAATCTCTATAGCTCTCTCGCCCTCTCTCCTTTGCTCCCTCTCTTACTTTCTATCTTTCTCTCTGTTTTTTTATTCAAACTGCTTGACAAAAGCTGCTTTTGCATGGCCTAAAAATCTAATTGAAAATTGAAAACAAGTAAACTATTGAAATAGCTCTCTCGCCCACTTGCTCGCTGACTCAAACTCTCTCTCTCTCTCTGTCATATGAATGAATGACTGCTGATTTAGCGTTTATCAGTTAATCTCTGATCTACTTCTGGTCTTTCTGCACACAGCAAATCATGAAGCGTCTCATCAAGCGTTACGTTCTGAAAGCTCAAGTGGACAAAGAGAATGATGAAGTGAATGAAGGTGACACAAGGACATTCATTCAATCCTGCTCAAAACTCATCTCATACTATCGCTGCCATTTCTATTTTACATTTATAACAAATACATGATATATCATTCAGGTAACACTTTCCTTAAAGCCTTTATGAATAATGCATTATAAAGGGTTATTAAAGGGTATGATGCATAATTGTTCATAATGTGTGTTGTATTACATTAAATGTTGTTGTAAAGAATTATAACCAAATAAAAAATGCAAAGTGTGACAATGAATGGATGAGTGTTACAGTATAATGTATTAACTGTAGTTACATTTATTCATGAGACATTACAATGTGCATTACAAAGCATCTTTCTAAAAGTACTTTTATAAGCATTATACATGTATGCTTTAAGAAAAGTGTTACCATTATTCACATTTATGTACATGAGAATTTGCAAGCTTTGTTTTGTCTCTTTATGTCATTTTTTGGGTGACTGACATGTTTTTGACAGGTTTTGAGAGATTGATTTTTGATATGTTATATGTGTGTGACTATTTCGTATAAAGTATCTTGACGTCTCTGCCGTAGGTGAGCTGAAGGAGATAAAGCAAGATATCTCCAGTCTGCGATACGAACTCTTGGAGGAGAAATCACAGGCTACAGAGGAGCTTTCTCTTCTCATCCAGAAACTCAGTGAAAAGCTCAACCCTCAGCCTGTCCACTCACGCTGACCCCACATCAATCCTTCATGAAACGCTTGAAGACGAATATAAGCCATTGCTGAAGAGTGTACACACTGTGCAACTTCATCTTCTGTCTCAACTAATGACATGTGTGATGAGATGAGACTCTGTGCTGTGGAAGATGAGGTAAATGAGAGTTGGGAAAACCCTTTTTTTGGCCAGCTGGTGCACTAAAGACTTCATCTTTAAGATTATGTTTTAGTCACCACGTCACAAATCTGCAGTTTTTTGGCAAATCACCACATTTTTCCTTCTCACTTCCTACTTTTTTCTCACTAACTTTTTATTTTTCGCACAATTTAGTAATGCTACAAGTGATTGCGGACCAATAACATCCAGCTGAACTAGTTTGAATAAAATGTACGGCAACACATATCATTAGGATTCCAGACACTTTATATCAAATTAAATCTGATTTTAAGGACATATAGACACGCCACCAACTATTCTGTATTATACTAATAAATCTAACTTATAAAGATTAAATGTATTTATTTGTTGTGATATTCACTTTATTTATTTGGTTATTATTTTTGGGGGGGGCATTTCAAACAACTGTGTTCAAGAACTCGATATACAACATGATTTATATGTAGGGATGTAACGATTCACTTAGCTCACGATACGATATAATCAGGATTTTTTACAGAATGAGTAGAGGAAAATTTTAAATGAACAACTGCTCTTCTCTAATGCTACACAATTCTTTTGTCAAATAAAAATATATTTAATGTCAAACAACAAAACTAAATCGCAGTTTTAAATAAAATTTCAAAAATGAATGATACAAAAGTCTCTTTAATATAAGTAAACTTAGACTTTGTGTCTGCTTAACTTTTACCTTTTTAAGAAATATCAGCATATCCACGTTTACCAAGTTTGCAGAAAAAACAGCGACCCCTGCTGTTCAAAACATGTACTGCGATTTTTAAAGTCTCAACCGACTTTATTCACAATTATAATCGATTTTCAACCGGCTTACGGTGAATCGTTACATCCCTATTTATATGTAATATGAATAGCCAAATATTTCAGTAAGTACAGTGTACAGTATATCTCAAAAACTTTAGGCAGGGATAGTCATACTGGACAAATTCTGTGCCGTTTATATACACTTTGCACTCTATTGTAGTTGTAGATAGGATCACATCCTTAAATAATGAGAAAACGTCTAAAACTTCTAGCACAAATCTATGCAGGGTAAATATCAGTACAGATGTCACTGTTGTCATGATCTAACATTAAATATGCTGATCCTCATAAAGTTTAGAGTTAGGTGTGTGTGAGTCTGACATTATGGTCAATGGAGGGCGATGTTTCATTCCATCAAGTGCAACACCACTCTTAGTTCAAGATTATATTGATGAATAATGTATGTACATATAGATATATACTGTATAAAAGCTGTATATATTTCCTGATAGACACGTATATCTTTAATAGTACTCTGGTCTGTATGTAGGCCGGATTTGCCCTCAAATATGCTTGTATTTCCTTTTCATTATGTATTAAAGCTATGCATTTCATAAAATACTCAATTAATGATTTTAGAGATAATGTCTATCTGTATATTACTGTAGTGCTGTAGCATAGAGACTTTCAAATGGAAATGTTCATTTTTTTCTATATAAAATATTTAAGAAAATCGGTTTGTTGCCATTCATTTGTCACGAGCAACAGATTCATCGGGAACACAGACGTCCATGTTCAAAGCAAATCCAATCCAGACCAAGCAAGATTTCAATCATGAGTATGTTTTACTCTTCTTTTCCTCTGTTAAAATTTAATTTAAAATTTTGGTTTATTTTACCCAAATAAGTTATGGATTGCAGCTGCATACAGTATATAAATCAATTAAAATATATATATATTAATGTAAGTCTGAATTAAGTAATGTTTTAAATAATTCATGAATAAATGGTGCCATGCTGCTCTGACTTCACCCTTGCCGGCTGATTGGCTGATTGAGAGGTCAAGGGCGGCCATCTTGTGTTTAAATCATTGTAGTCCATTATTAACAACACTTAAGTCAGAACTTAAGAATCAGTCTTAAACTTTACTGAAAGTTGCTTTTAGGTTCTTTATAAAAGGCTCCTACTCTTAAAAAAGTCTTACCTCTTACTAAGATTTTTTTGACACTTAAGTCAAAGTTGAAGACAACTCTTAAGATCATTTTTGAGACGTTTTATACATACGGCCCTGATGTCACGTGCTTCCATTGTGACATTACATATTATGTAACGAGGCTGCAAACAATACAACTCTTATTTAAACTTGTATAATATTTATCGCGACAAAATGATCCAAATCCCCTGATATAGTCAATGTTATCAGACATCACGCGTGTATTAAATTAAAGATTTCTGGCATTACAGATCTGTGAATGGGACAACACATTTTCTTTATTTCAACAAAAGTTGGATTATTTTGATACATTTGCTATTTTTTTCCATCTTGCATGATCTCTCAGCTGGCCCTGCTTTTAACCCATCATAAGGTTGCATTAGTCCGATCAAGATAAGAGATAAAGTTGGTTATGAACCTCAGTAAACAATGTGTTACAGAAGCATGAGCCTTTTGAGTGTGTGATCATGTGATTCATTCACACGATTTTCAAGTGCTAAATGCAAGGCCACATGCAAGATTTTGAAGAATGAGTTAAACTATCACCCTCAAGATGCTAAAATATTCAGAAAATATAGCAGGAAGTCTTATATTTGCTCTATTATATCCGGAAATAGCTCTTGCTCTTCATATTCATATGTTTGTAACTGAATTGTTTCTTTTAGTCAGGATGGCCGAGCGGTCTAAGGCGCTACGTTCAGGTCGTAGTCTCCCCTGGAGGCGTGGGTTCGAATCCCACTTCTGACATCACACTTTTTATCTAAGATTGTATTACTTTGATGCAAGATATGAGAAAGACCGACAGAGGGCGATAGGGTCACCTGGGCCATTTTAACCCACAGTGGGCCTATGTCTGTTCTCTTTGTGTATTGAATATTTTCTTTTCTGTATGTATATATGTATATATGAAGAGTTTTAGATTGGCAAAATGAGATAACTCCGTTTTTATTTCCAGTTTTTATTATGTTCACATGTTTTTATTTGTGTTAGTTAGCTGTATGTTTGTAGTTATTATGACAAAACAACTGCAGTTTGATTGATATTAATTGGAATGCACAATAAAAAAACATGATTATTTCTTCATTATCTCATTTTGGAACCAAACTCTTCATATATATACATATACATATACACCCAAACATTCAAAAATATCGTCCCCCTTTTCAATGCCAGAGAAACCAGCTGTACCACTGAGTTCAGGTTACAAAACAACATTACTCAAACTATAATGTTACAGTTCTTGGTTAACAATTGCCTTCTTTGTTGGAATCCTCATACAATATTTAGGTGCAAACTGTTGGACACTTTAAATCTACATGCTTCAGGTCAGGAACACAATGAGAAATATATCATGTGAACTTTCCTTTAGTCATGCACTCTTCTGTGTCATTTTAATATCATCCCACTATGTGACCATTGCACGTTTGAAGTTGACATGAAGTTTGTGATCGACTGCAGAGGAGATTTCAATTAGGGCCTTTAAATATGACTCAGTTTTTACACTTAATATTTCATGACAACTGTAACATTATCATCTGGCTCTTGAATACAGTTTGTGTAATGTGAACTCAGCGTTGAGTTCCTGTGTGATGCGATTAACTGTACAATAGAAGAGAAAAAAGAGCCAGCGCTCTTACATGTATAGACGCCTTCATGTTTTGAATAGCTGGGTGTGTCGTGTAAGTGAAGCTTTAGATGCCTGATCGTCTCTACTATCATTATGACAAAGCATTTCTTCGTTATTTACTAAACAAGATAAAAATCTAAATACGGTGCTGTGGGTTTCAAATGCTTAGATTAATTATAAAATTACATTCGATTATAAAATATAGTTGTCACTCATGAGTTGTATATCTTTTCCTCAGTTTTGTCTTGGTGTCCATCTAATAATCTGTATAAACCCTAAAATGCATTAAATATTAATTTTTCAATGAAAGATTTGAAATGATTATTTTTATGCCACATATCGTATAAAATGCCTTTTATATTGATGTATTTTGTGAGCGCTTCACATCCTTCAATGTGATATAAGACAATAAGCAGATATTCCTATGTGTGAATATGTGTGAATTTATTTAGTATTTTACGTTGTCATAAACAACACAATTTCAAAGGTCATGAAAAGAATGTAACATCTGAAATTAAAGGGACACACCTCAATAGGAGAATTCTTTCATCATTTACTCCCCTCTCATGTCATGTCAAACCTGTACGAGGTTCTTTCATCTGCAGAACACTGAACACCATTGACTTCCATTGTATGGACACAAAACCACTGAGACATTTCTCAAAATATCTTCTTTTTGTGTTTTTCCCTTTTAAAATGACTGTCCCAGATTTTTTAATGATTCAACCTGTGGAACCGTACAGCGATAACTAGATATACAATGTCAACACAGTATTTTACAGTAAGCACTTCTTACATAACCAGAGCAAACAGATTGATTTGGGTGCGGACATTTTTCTGTCAAACATGACAGATATGTTTTTACATTTACATGTGTTTTACATGGACTGGATTGGTCCACCTTTTCACTATTAAAATGTGCCAAGTCACAATGACCGAGAAATACGTTTAAAAACCATTAATGGTAGAATTTGCACAGCACACGGACAGTTCTCTTCGACCTGAGCGTTTGGGATCCAGGCCGCAAGAAACAAGAGTAAGAACGTTTATTCCATAATGAAGTTTTGCACAAATGTGAATCTTTGTTGAAGTTGTGTTTGACTCTTGTGATGTTATTATGTTTTAGTGACTTCACTCAAGTTGTGGTATTTCCCAACAAAAGGTGCGTTCACATTGTTGTGATTGACATTCACAACAGTTACCTGCACAGGTGAATTGAAAGAATGTGTAATGTAATGTGACAATGCACTTTCTCCGTGTTGGGTTTCCTCTGCTGCTGCTGGGAGTTTTTGATATATTTAAACCATCAGTGCAATTGTTGTCACAGATTTCTCGCAATGAAGAGGTGCATCTGCAATGTTGTTTTATTCAATATTTCAGTGAAATATAAATGCTGCTCTGGATTTGTGAGATGAATGTGAATGGTGTTGTGTTGTGTTGTGCTGCGTCAGGTCGAGCAGAAGCCGTGCGTTTGATGTTGAAAGATCAGGGTGAAGAGTGGGAGGATATTGCGGTAACCGGACAGGAGTGGCCCACTGTAAAGCAAAGCTGTGTAAGTAACCAACAACCTAAATATAACAGCTCTCAGAGCTGATGATTCGCTTAACTTCGCAATAAGATGACAACCCCGAACGTGCTGAAGTGTTTCCAGAAAAGTTGCCACACTTGACTTCTTCGAAGCTGCCAGCGTCTGTTTTACATTATAATCCTGTGGAGTAAACCGTGTTTTCAAAACAGTTCAGAGCACTTTTTTAAACGCCAGCGCCGGCGTCTTTTTCTGCAGAAGTTTCTTGCACAAGCTCCTTTCCCCCAGCTAAGCAATGACAAATTAGTATTGTAGTTTTTAAATATGTGATTAGTTATTGCAATGACGCTCTCTGTTTGTAATTCGAGTATACTTCCGTTACGCTGCCTATCTGTTTCTCTTGGCTGCTTCGTGCACAGACGCTGTCCCTTGGTCAACTTTTTCTTTTCAAAAAACAAGTTAAGTGTGAACACGAGCTTATGCATCAGACTTTTAGACGACGGTCCGTGGGCGTGACGTCTGAGACAAGCAAAACGTTAACTTTACACAAAAAGGTGCTATTAGTTAACATTAGTAAATGCATTAGCTAACATTAGCTTACAATGAACAATTTGGTTTTCAGCATTTATTAATCACTGTTAACTGTCAACACAGTTATTCATGTAGTTCATGGTGCATTAACTAATTTTCACAGTAAAACGTTTGATTTTAATAATGTTTTAGTAAATCCTGAAATTAACATGAATTAATATTAATAAATGCTGTAGAAGTATCGTTCATGTTAGCTAATGCATTAACTAATTGTTCATGGATAGCACCTTATTGTAAAGTGTTACCAGACAAACAGATAGTCCCGCCTTAAACTCATGCCATTGTGTGAGCCAGTGTTGCTTTGTCTAACTGGACAGGGTGCTCAAACAAAAGACCAGTGCTTAGAAACAATAAATTATTTTTGATTATCACTGTAATATACTGTATTGTTTTATTGGCTGATACTTGGCAGGTTTAAATCACGTGTGTCTATATCATAAATAGTTCCCTGTTCGTGCATGTGTTGTTGAAACAGCTCTTTGGCCAGTTGCCTAAGCTGGAAGACGGAAACCTGACGTTGTACCAGACGAATGCTATCCGGCGACACTTGGCACGCAAACTAGGTGACTATGAGAATGAACTTCAACCACCTCTCCTCATTCAGTCTAGATCAGAATCTTAGATCAGATTCAAACCAATAAAATATCACTTATAATCATTATTCTTAACTTGTTTTATTCTGTCTTTGCGCTGCAGGGGTGTATGGGCAAAATGAAAGAGACGCTGCTTTGATTGACATGATGGATGATTCCCTCGTTGATCTTCTAGGAAAATACATGAAGCTCATTTATCAGGAATATGTAAGTTAAAGCTTTCAGGAACTGCCTGAAAATTTCGGACGCTATGAAAAAAATCCTGAGCGGCAATAAAAAGGATTTCTGGTCGGCTCACAGGTGATTTTATAAAGTTAAATGGAAGATTTTGAGGACAATAAATTCAGAAGAGTGTGACGCAACTCACAGTCTGGAACAGAAGTGTTGATGTTTGATTTTCTTCCCGCCACAGATCTCGTTTGCAGACTATCTGCTGCTGTCGCTCCTCTTATATCATCAGGTTCTCTGTCCGTCCTGTCTGGACTCTTTTCCGGCCCTGAGAAGTTATCTGGACCGAATGTGTGCCAGACCCAACCTGCAGACTTACCTCCAGAGCAACACTTATAAGAGCAAACCCATCAATGCCAACGGAAAACAATAAACTATCAACACCAAATCTAGCAAATCCAGAAAAATCCTGCGTGCTTGCGAAACTAATTGTGAACTAGCAAAAGCACATCGTCACTGATTTCCAAAGCTATAAAACTAGCTCTAATAAATGTTATTTTTTGCATTGAACTGTTTGTTTAGTTAAACAGAACGTTAATGAGTTTTTAAATTCTTACCACAAACTTGCTGTGATTTTAAGCGGTTTAATATTTGTGGATGTGCCGGATCAAAATAAAACTTTTCATCTCACGTGCTATCATTACGGCTTTACTGGTTTATTTATTAAAAAGCATCCATGTAGCCTACATCCATTATCAGTGTTGGGTAAGTTACTCTGAAAGAGTAATTAATTACTAGTTACTAGTTACATATTCAAAAGTGTAATTAGATTACTGTACAAATGACTCTCTCCAAAAAGTATTGAATTACATATTACTGATTACTTTATTTCCTACCTGAACCTTGATTAGTTGTGATTAGTTAAGTGATTCAACATGAAACGGCTCTTTTAATTCATTCAAATAAATATTATTAAACTAAACCACATAAAGTATTCTTCTAAAGTATTACAAATGTGCATTTTGAAGTCATTTCCACTACTGTATATACAGTATTACACAGTATTTAGCTCAATTACATCAGAAGTAACTGTAATTAAATTACAGAAAAAATCCCTTAAAGTAAAGTGATTAGAAGTAATCCCTTACTTTACTTTTTCAGGTGAAAGTTATTAAATTACAGTAACTAATTACTTAGTAACTAGTTACACCCAACACTGTCCATTAAACATCCATGTATAACACAAGCGGTTGAATTCTCTGCCGGAACACAACAATTAACTTGAAGTTTATTTTTCCTACACAAAGAGCTGAACCGGAATAACCGGTTCCTGTAGAGTAAAATAACAATAGATGATCTACAGCCTTTATCTAAAGTGACTGGGAGTGCATTCATGATACATTTGATCATGTGTTCAGTACGTGTGTTCACTGGAAATCAAACCCATGACTCCTAACACCTTGCTCAACAAAAAAACACAACATGACCTTCTGAAAGTCTTCAGGTTGTTTGTGTGTGGTGAGCTGTGATCTCCAGTGCTCGGCTGTTCCCCTGGTGAGATGAGTAACAAGCTCCTTGGAGATGCTCAGAAGTGCTAAAGCAAGCTATGCATTAAGCTTCAACAACATCTAAACCAAAACCAAATAATGAAATTCAACTATTTTATAGTTTGCAAGTATGCGTTGCCCGAACAAACAGGTTGTCCCACTAACGGAATCAAACAACAGTCGCTGATTTAAAAATGATAAGATACTTCTCATGCTCTGAGAATCATGTGAGGTGATCCTCCACAATAAAACACTATATGTGATGCTGGACAACGAAATTAGTCTTAAAGTCAGCATGACATTAAAAATGGTCATTCTAATTGTTTTACACAGTGCTGGAGTATTTATTATCAATTATTTATCCGTACACATCTTTTCTGTTATTCATTTGCACTTGTAATCTTTAATCAAAAATGTTCACTTCCTCGCTATCGCTATTTCCGTTTCATCTACGAGCAATGTTTGTTGGCGTGTTTCGGACATTTTTGTTTGCGATTTTGCTGCATACACTCACAAAAATACAGCTTTGATATATCTTTACGATAGGAAATTTACAAAATATCTTCATGAAACATGATTCTAATGATTTTTGACAAAAAAATAGATCATTTTGACCCACACAATGTATTTTTGGCTATCACTTCAAATGTTCCTGTGGTACTTAAGACTTGTTTTGTGATCCATGGTCACATATTTGTCAAGGTAATTCAAGACAATGTATAATAAGATCAGCTCTCATTGGCTAATGGTTACATTCTCAAAAACGATATCTCTTGGGATATTGAGACAGGAAAATACAAAAATCCACAGGAACTTCCTGAAATTCCTTCCCTTTATTTATTAAGAATCCTGAAACAATGGAGATTTTATCTCTTAATATTTGTTCCTTATGTTATCATGTATGATTCAAACACTGAGATCTGTTTCTTGGTGAATTCTAAACATGTATGATAAACAGGTTGTTGTTATATTAAACATCACATGCATTTTTATATAGTAAATAGCCAACATAAAACTTGCAGGGAGTCTCAAACACATTTCCAACTCACTTTCATCACCCTGTGATATTATCATATATGCTACCTGAGACAGCTATCAACAGTTTATTTTCGCCATCATACTCTACATGAAGTTTTGTTTCCAAAATGAGATTTTTATTATGTTATCATGTTTTATTGTGTTAGTTAGGAAACTTAAATTCACTTGATCCACTAACCTGCACTAACGTTGGATGCTCAAGATCAATATGCGTGTTTGAGCTGTTAGTATGCATTACATTTACCTTTATGCATTTGGCAGACCCTTTCAACCAAAGTGACTAACATTGCAATATACTATACATTTGTTTCTAATTATCTGCAATCCCCTGAGATTGAACCCATGACCTTGGCGTTGCTAGCGCCATGCTCTACCCACTGAACCACAGGAAAGCTTGCATGCAGTTGTTGTGTACATACACATGTTTGTATACGTGGATTGTCAGCAGTATGCATGCATGCAATAGTATAGGTGAGCTTTCATTAGTATGCATGCAGTTGTTGTGTACATACAGAAGTACATGTGGATTGTCAGCAGTATGCACGTAGTAGTGCTGGTCAGCTCTCAGTACTTTGCATGCAGCAGTATAAACAAGTGCCTACACATTGGCTGCACTGTGTGTGCATTCAGTAGTGTTAGTGCGCCGTCAGTAGTATACGCGCCGTAGTACGCAGTCGCGCTGTTTGCGTGCGAAGAGAGCGCGTGCATGAGTGACTCAGCAGTAAACTCGGCGGCTATAAAAGGCGGAGCGAGACAGTTACTCTGCTGCACTTAAACCAGGACCAACACACTTCGTTACTCTCCAATCTCTCCCACACGAGTAAGTATTTCTCTCTATGTACTTTAATAAGTATGCATTAGACTACAGTTTGACGTTTTCTACGTTTTTCTGACGTCGTCGCATTGCACTGCCGCAGCAATAGAAACAGCCTGTGCACAATCTCCAGACTTTATAGCGCTGCTGTGTGCTCATGTAATACTGTACAAGCCATTACATTTATCTTCTGTCGTTTACCTAAAGTTACCAGACAGGATAATACTTGTATTGTTTTTGCTGTTAATATGAGTTAATGCGCGCACGCGTTATGTAATGCAGACACGCTCGTGCGTTGAGAAAACGGAATAAAGCTCGAGATTCTCATGGGCAGGTCGAGGTTTTGTTTATGTAAACTGTGTTGTGTAGCTACACAATAGTAACCAGCATGCAAATATGTTTTACAATCACTGTCATTCACTCGGTGTGTTTGGCGTTCACAGATGTGACATTAATCGTCTTTTACTCTTTCTTCGCAGTGGCTCCCTACACAATCACATACTTCGCTGTGAAAGGTTTGTAGAAAGTAGCTTTCTGGTCACGTGACGAACCCTCAAAGTCCGGAAAGTGTTGTGTTATGACGTCAAATATTACACAATGTGTCTGCACACAAAAGAAGTTGCACGCAACATGTGACCACTGCACATTTGATTCGGTTTTTTATTTGCATGCAACTTTCGCAAAAATGTTAAATATTATTTTGTCACAAACATCTTGGGGTGTGGTGTTTCATCTTTATCTATATTGTCAACAGTTGTATTGCTTATTTGTAATAATTAAACAGCTCATAGATTAATGAATACACTGTTTTTGTGGTCCACTGATCATGTTTGGCAGGTCCTCCTGCTCTTGGTTATCCAATCAAAATCAAGTACAAGGCATTTGACCCAGATTAGTGAGGAGGAGCTTCGGGCCACACACTGTTTCACAATAGGGAATTGGCATCTGAGCTCCACAAAAATCAGTTCATAAAGTCATTTCATCATTCCGGCTGCACTTTTCAAGCCTGAGCATCATCTTGTGTTTAAATAAAATTAAAATGATGTAGGGTCTGGTTGCTATGGTTACAGCTTTCTGACCCCGTGTCATGTGCATCTTGCAGGTCGATGCGGTGCCTTGAAGATCATGCTGGCAGACCAGGGCCAGACATGGAAGGAGAACCTGGTGACCTTTGATCAGTGGTCGAAGGGCGATTTAAAAAGCAGCTGCGTGAGTTTTTCACACTTTGCTTTTGGATTATTAATTACCAGTCTTAACGCCTCCATATTTAATTTATTGGATGATCCCCGAAGTTCTTGGTCTGAAATCACTTCGTTATTTTAGGTCTTTGGTCAATTGCCCAAGTTTGAGGATGGCGACTTGGTCCTGTTTCAGTCCAATGCCATGCTGAGACATTTGGGTCGCAAACATGGTAATTTTTCCCACTTTCATGCATTTGAACAGTCGTGTACATATGGATCTTTTCTTCGATGATCCGTACTACCCAGTTTTATGGGACAATGATTAATTTGGGTTTTTAATTTTTAAACTGTATATTCACCAGTATCCCTAGACCTAACAGGGTGTCATGTGTTAGACACGTGTGCTAATGCAATGCATCTCTTTCAGGTGCGTATGGAAAGAACGACTGCGAGGCTGCTCATATTGACATGATGAGTGACGGCGTTGAAGATTTACGCTTGAAATATATTAAGTTGATCTACCAGGAATGTGAGTACCTGTTTTGGTTACTAAATAAATCTGTTCTTATTTTAAAATGGGGCTTTTTTACTTGTTCTCTGTAAAATCAGAAAATTCTGTTGCCAGGATATTTGTAACTTCTTTTGTGTCCGTCTGCAGGAGACCGGGAAAGAAGCGTACATCAAAGATCTGTCCAACCATCTCTCCAAATTCGAGGCCTTTATGGCCAAAAACAAATCTGGATTCCTGGTTGGTGATAAGGTGAGATGTCCAGTCGTGTAGAAATGACAGAAGTCTCCAGGGTGTGTGTGTTGTGGCTTATCGCTAACTGAATGTCTCCTGACAGATCTCATTTGCAGACTACAACCTGTTCGACCTTCTGTTGAATCACAAAGTCCTTTGCTCCACCTGCCTGGACTCCTTCCCCACTCTCAAGAAATTTGTGGACATGATGTCCGCTCGTCCCAAAATCAAAACCCTCCTGGAGTCTGATGACTTCAAGAAACTTCCCATCAATGGAAATGGCAAACAGTGATTCTTCAACACGCTCCTCTCAAACCATGGTACTCGCTGTTAAAAGGCCTTTAGTGCTGGTGCTTAATAATTAGAAAAATCCCCTGTGTCTTTATATGAATATACATTTTGTATGTTTTTACCAACTGTCATGTAAATAAATAAAGCATTACGATTTCAGATGAACTGTGTGTCAATGCTGTTCTTTCAGTTTTGAGACTTCTGAGCATTTTAGTTGCTACAGTGTTTGAGCATTTCTCATCTCAATAGATGTTTACCTTCATGCATTTGGCAGATAATTAATCCTCCAGATACTTTTATACTTATTTACTGTCTTCATATGTGGTCCTATCTCATCCTGTATGATTCAAACACAATGACATCTGCTTCTTAGTGAATTGTTTTGCTTGGCAAACCAAGCTGCACATGTGTTAAGAGAAATTTATGTTTATACAATTATGAACATGTTTAATATGACAACAATCTGTTTATCATGCATCACATGCATTTTTATATAGTAAATGGCCAACAACTTGCCGGGAGTCACAAACACATTTCCGGCACAATTTCATCACCCATGAGACCTGAGACATTCCAGCTATGCAGTGCACATTCATGTCACCATCATGTATGTTTTATATTGGATGGAGAATTCAATTCACATCAAGCATCAGTAACACCTGCACTGTCTTTGTATGCTCGAAATCAATAAGTGCGCTGTCAGTAGTATGCATGCAGTTGTTGTGAACATACAGAAGTATACGTGGCTTGTCAGTAGTATGCATGCGGCAGTATAAACAAGTGCTACACATTGGCTGTCACTGTGTGTGCATTCAGTAGTGTTAGTGCGCCGTCAGTAGTATACGCGCCGTAGTACGCAGTCGCGCTGTTTGCGTGCGAAGAGAGCGCGTGCATGAGTGACTCAGCAGTAAACTCGGCGGCTATAAAAGGCGGAGCGAGACAGTTACTCTGCTGCACTTAAACCAGGACCAACACACTTCGTTACTCTCCAATCTCGCCCACACGAGTAAGTATTTCTCTCTATGTACTTTAATAAGTATGCATTAGACTACAGTTTGACGTTTTCTACGGTTTTCTGACGTCGTCGCATTGCACTGCCGCAGCAATAGAAACAGCCTGTGCACAATCTCCAGACTTTATAGCGCTGCTGTGTGCTCATGTAATACTGTACAAGCCATTACATTTATCTTCTGTCGTTTACCTAAAGTTACCAGACAGGATAATACTTGTATTGTTTGCGCTGTTAATATGAGTTAATGCGCGCACGCGTTATGTAATGCAGACACGCTCGTGCGTTGAGAAAACGGAATAAAGCTCGAGATTCTCATGGGCAGGTCGAGGTTTTGTTTATGTAATCTAGTAAACTGTGTTGTGTAGCTACACAATAGTAACCAGCATGCAAATATGTTTTACAATCACTGTCATTCACTCGGTGTGTTTGGCGTTCACAGATGTGACATTAATCGTCTTTTACTCTTTCTTCGCAGTGGCTCCCTACACAATCACATACTTCGCTGTGAAAGGTTTGTAGAAAGTAGCTTTCTGGTCACGTGACGAACCCTCAAAGTCCGGAAAGTGTTGTGTTATGACGTCAAATATTACACAATGTGTCTGCACACAAAAGAAGTTGCACGCAACATGTGACCACTGCACATTTGATTCGGTTTTTTATTTGCATGCAACTTTCGCAAAAATGTTAAATATTATTTTGTCACAAACATCTTGGGGTGTGGGTTTTCATCTTATCTATATTGTCAACAGTTGTATTGCTTATTTGTAATAATTAAACAGCTCATAGATTAATGAATACACTGTTTTTGTGGTCCACTGATCATTTTTGGCAGGTCCTCCTGCTCTTGGTTATCCAATCAAAATCAAGTACAAGGCATTTGACCCAGATTAGTGAGGAGGAGCTTCGGGCCACACACTGTGTCATCTGAGCTCCACAAAAATCAGTTCATAAAGTCATTTCATCATTCCGGCTGCACTTTTCAAGCCTGAGCATCATCTTGTGTTTAAATAAAATTAAAATGATGTAGGGTCTGGTTGCTATGGTTACAGCTTTCTGACCCCGTGTCATGTGCATCTTGCAGGTCGATGCGGTGCCTTGAAGATCATGCTGGCAGACCAGGGCCAGACATGGAAGGAGAACCTGGTGACCTTTGATCAGTGGTCGAAGGGCGATTTGAAAAGCAGCTGCGTGAGTTTTCACACTTTGCTTTTGGATTATTAATTACCAGTCTTAACGCCTCCATATTTAATTTATTGGATGATCCCCGAAGTTCTTGGTCTGAAATCACTTCGTTATTTTAGGTCTTTGGTCAATTGCCCAAGTTTGAGGATGGCGACTTGGTCCTGTTTCAGTCCAATGCCATGCTGAGACATTTGGGTCGCAAACATGGTAATTTTTCCCACTTTCATGCATTTGAATCAAATCAAACAGTCGTGTACATATGCATCTTTTCTTCGATGATCCATACTACCCAGTTTTATGGGACAATGATTAATTTGGGTTTTTAATTTTTAAACTGTATATTCACCAGTATCCCTAGACCTAACAGGGTGTCATGTGTTAGACACGTGTGCTAATGCAATGCATCTCTTTCAGGTGCGTATGGAAAGAACGACTGCGAGGCTGCTCATATTGACATGATGAGTGACGGCGTTGAAGATTTACGCTTGAAATATATTAAGTTGATCTACCAGGAATATGTGAGTACCTGTTTTGGTTACTAAATAAATCTGTTCTTATTTTAAAATGGGGCTTTTTTTACTTGTTCTCTGTAAAATCAGAAAATTCTGTTGCCAGGATATTTGTAACTTCTTTTGTGTCCGTCTGCAGGAGACCGGGAAAGAAGCGTACATCAAAGATCTGTCCAACCATCTCTCAAAATTCGAGGCCTTTATGGCCAAAAACAAATCTGGATTCCTGGTTGGTGATAAGGTGAGATGTCCAGTCGTGTAGAAATGACAGAAGTCTCCAGGGTGTGTGTGTTGTGGCTTATCGCTAACTGAATGTCTCCTGACAGATCTCATTTGCAGACTACAACCTGTTCGACCTTCTGTTGAATCACAAAGTCCTTTGCTCCACCTGCCTGGACTCCTTCCCCACTCTCAAGAAATTTGTGGACATGATGTCCGCTCGTCCCAAAATCAAAGCCCTCCTGGAGTCTGATGACTTCAAGAAACTTCCCATCAATGGAAATGGCAAACAGTGATTCTTCAACACGCTCCTCTCAAACCATGGTACTCGCTGTTAAAAGGCCTTTAGTGCTGGTGCTTAATAATTAGAAAAATCCCCTGTCTTTATATGAATATACATTTTGTATGTTTAACTGTTTTTGATAGTTTTTACTAACTGACATACATGTCTGAATTGCACTAAATAAAGCATTACAATTTCATATGAACTGTGTCAATGGTGTTCTTTATTTGTTTTAGACTTGAGCATTTTGGAATTCCATAAAATAATACGTTTAGCTATTTTAAATGGTTTAAAATGTGTTTTTTTTCTCCCCAATATATTTTATAATGTAAAAACCATTTTAAAACTCCTTGTTTAAGAATATGCTACATTATATGGGCTACTAAACATATATACATGTTTGTAAATACATTAAAGCGACTGCATTTTTCTTAATGGGTGATTTAATATTCCTAGCTGCTAATTTAAGTTTTAACTAAATTGAATAATTAAAAAAACCTTAATTATAATCTAATGCCTTTGGTTATATTTCACTTTTACAAAGTAAAATCATTTTTAACAGAAAATGTTTGTTAAAGGGTTGTTAAAAGTTCTCCCAAAAAAAAAAATTCTGTCATAATTTACTCTGGTTGTTTCAAACCTGTATACATTTCTTTGTTCTGTGGAACACAAAGATATTTAGAAGAATGTTGGGAATTTCAGTTTTGGGACATTCATCCACTACCCATGTTAGAACGAATTATTGTATTTGTTCTGTCTGTTGATACAAAATTATTCTTCATTATTATCTGTCTGATTTTTTTGCTACGTTTATGTGTTTGTGTAGATCTGAACGAGTGCGAGTATGATAATGGGGGCTGTTCTCACCTATGTGTAGATCTGCCATTAGGCTTCATTTGTGACTGTCCAAGTGGAATGAGGTTGGTCTACGACACGCACTGTGAAGGTAAGAAATACTTCACATGTTTCTGTACTGTTAAAAATGTATGATTAACAAGGCAAGTTAACAGAACAATGTGTTCCAGTGTAAACTGTTCATATAACTGTTTTATAACAGTTAAACATCAACCTGACAGTGCTTACATATTAGTTATCCAATATCCGTTCATTCAGGCTTCTCCCATTGGACATAACAGACAAAGAAAAACATTTTAGTCACCTTCACAATATACAAAACTTTGGGTATTCTGTTTTTTTCGCACGTACTCACTTTTCCTTCTTCTGTAC